>OW804096.1:8284585-8360586 GCA_942159475.1 Sthenelais limicola
TGCTCTAGTTGCAGAATTCTCTAATGGTTGTACTTGCCACACAGCATGTCCGCTTACAAGTAAGACCTCAGGCTCTTCCTCACCCTCTTCCTCCTCTCCCACCATGCCCTGGGTGAGAGAGTGGGTGTGTATGTGTGTGTGTGTGGGGGGGTTGAAGGGGGGAGCAGGCTAATGTCCCCCCTCACAGATACCCGCCCAGTCACCCGGTCATGTACATTGGACTGAGGGGTCGGGGTGGGGGAGTGGGAGAGGGGGGAGGGCAGACAAAAGAGAAGACGGTGGACATGAGATCCACCAGTCGTGTTGCCAGAGAAGGGAGGGTAGACTGGTAGGGTGAGGGGGAAAGAGGGGGGTCTATAATAGTATGAGGTCATTCATAAACGATACATAGTATAGGAATCAATGATATGCTTTGTAATTGATACAAATATGCTTTAAAGTTTATACTCCAACTTCCACTTTATCATTCAAACTTTGTACTGATTGTTTACAGTAAAGTGGAATTACATCAGGGACAGGGAGAAGATCCGAAGAAATCCTGACCCATTATCATGCTATATGAATGCCATATGGCCGTCCCTGAATAAATGAAAGCTTTTTTCTTTTTTTTGAATAACATTCTAACAACTATTTTATTTTTAGCAACATGTTCGGATTGCCCTAGATGTCTATAAACATTAATCGAAAGGCTAGCTATGATTGTATACCATGCATTGTTTGGCTTGCTTTTCTTGTGGTTTGTGACTCGAAAATAGCTCAATACACTGTGACTACTCTCCCTTCAAACTCGTCGCCATTCTCGAATTCTGGGACAAGAGGAGGGTTAAGTGGGGAAGAAGGAGGAGGCTAAGAAAGAGAAGACGAGGATTGGTCTGGCAAATAAGATAGAGGGAAAACCTATCGTTTCCTCATTACAGCAAACCGCATTAAAACGCATTATCTGAGCGCGCCGCCCCGCGGGTGAGTGTGAAACCATCTGAATAAATATTGGACGTCCACTGCGTCTGTAATGACGTGTCTCGCCACTAGGTGGCAGGTGCCGGCTCTGAGGAAATCCCCCAATTTGGTGTGCTACTTAGAGCGTGGTGGTGGAGGTAGATGGGGTGTGGTAGATAGAGTGATGAGGAGAGGAAGAGAGGAAGAGAGAGGAGTGGTAGAGGAAGAGAGGAAGAGAGAGGAGAGGTAGAACAAATGAGGAGGGAGTGAGTGAGTGAGATTGGTTGCTTTACGCCCTTATCAACACATTTAATATGGTTATATCAAGGGCGGGAGAGCTGAGAGGGAGTGAGTGAGTGAGATTGGTTGCTTTACGCCCTTATCAACACATTTAATATGGTTATATCAAGGGCGGGAGAGCTGAGAGGGAGGCAGTTTATGATCATACCCAGGAAATAGAGATAGAGAAGAAGGGAGAAAGAGACAGAGAAAAGAGACAGAAAGACACTTTATGGTCTTACCCAGGACCGTAAAGAGGATGGAGTATGGATAGGGAAAGAGGGGATGGGTTGTGTGAGAGACTGACAGACAGTGCGAAAAAGAGGAGGGAGGGGAGAAAGAAAAAAGAGAGTGAGAGAAGAGAGGAGACACACTGCGAGAGAAAGTGAAAGAGGAGAGAGAATGAGAGAGAGGAACAGTGTGGAGAGAAGGGTAGAAAGAGAGGGTAGAGTGCGAGAGAGGTGGGGAGAGTAAGAGAGAGGCAGGAAGGAGAGGAGTAGGGAGACAGATGGAGATCGAGCGGAGAGAGGTGGGAGGAGGTGAATGAGGAAAGAGGGTAGAGACAGAACGAAGGGAAACACTTAGTGGAGAGAAAATCCGAGAGAGGAGAGGTGATGAGAGGAGAGAAGGCGGTGAATAGGGGGAGGTGGAACGGAAGAGCAAGAGGTGGAGGAAAGTAGGAGAGTTGGTACATTTATGAGAGAAAGAGGCGGGATAAGAGAGATAAGAGAGATAGCTAGAGAGAAGACCGATGATAGAGAGAAGGAATAATGGGAGCGAAAGAGAAAGAGGGCGATGAAAAAGAGGAAGGGGAACGAGAATGAGCAGAATAATTGGTAAAGATATATCAACAGGAAAAGATTCGCTATACTACTCAGACGCACGTGGTAGAGCAAATGCAGTGAGACACTTAAAGAAGAGGGCGGAAAAAGAAAAAGATCGAGGCAGGTGAGAATGTTATATCTAATAGTATTAGTTGTGTCTTCTATTAGATTTAGATCAACCAAAATATTATCGTATATGTCTCGATCCTAAAACATGAGATCCTTCTGCAACTAAAACGCATTATCAGAGAAGAATGAGTCTGTGGGATACACACTCTAGGTCCAAACCCTCAGATCATATAAGAATGGATGTCAGCCTACTTTGCTATTCGGTTTCCTGGCCTAGGACTCGGCGTTTTAATGGGAATGAAAAGACATTTTGCGGTCTTAATGGAATTATAATGGCACTTTGCGGTCTGAGGCGAGAGGCTTTCCCTCCGTTTGAAGGGACTCTCTCAGCTTTGGGCCTAGACTGTACAGCCACAGGAACCTGAGGGAAGATAGATCGAGACTTGTATGAAAGGATAAAGTGGGCACAGCGAAAGGAAAGAACAATACTTAGAGAAAATATATGGGTCTACTTAGTGGAGAAATACAGCGAGGAAACCGAAAATGGCAAAAGAAAAGCCATAACAGAGAGTACACAAACATGTTAGAACGGGTACAGACGGGCTAGTCACTAGTACCGATACACCCCGGGTGGTGGCATGGCAGTCGCTTTGATGGCAGCTGCAATTGTCACGTGGTTTGTGATCATGTGACCGCCAGGAAGCCAGGAGGGCATTACTGGGACGACTTGCTCAGCGTGAAGGGCTATAACGTGACTGTATGGGGGAAAATTGCTCTCTGATTTGGCCAGGGTGATTTTTTTTACTCTCTCTTCACTGTGCCATCACTTTGTGATGGATTGGGAAGGAATAGTGGATCGAGGGGAGAAGGTAGAGCAGGATAGAACTAGTCTTTTAAACCTTAGTAACAGTGCAATTGTTTCCCAATAAAATGTAAAAATATACATGTACGCCTATCGATTGAAAAGCATAGATATTCTTATAATAACTATTATGAGTTCAAGGTCTGCGTAAATATAACCCAATTTGCATATATATTGATTTATTAATTGTTAATAGTTTAAATATCTAACAACAATTTAATAATCGCTAGATATTAAAGCAATAGTTGACGTCTAAGCATCCACTTCCAAGAAACTTCTTCAATGTGCCGAATTTCAGGACATTGTATCAAACATATTCTTGCTTTTTGAAGGTCATCCTATGAAGTATATTTAGTTACTTTACTGGTAATTGCGCACCCATGAATACCGCAATCTTTTTTTAAACATAGAAATATCAAACATAAAATAAAGAAACACTCCTTTGATGTATTCAATATTTACCATCTTTGGAATCTGCTTGATCTCATCTTTTCAAATATAATAATACCTCGAAATTAATTTTGGGGAGATTTGTGACTCATTTTCCTTCAACACATCACAAATATAAACAAGTTATTCCTTAATTGCCTTAATGTTTCTTTTTATTTCATGTTTACTGAACAATGCTTATTTACTATGTCCAAGTGGTTTAGATATTCTGTGTTGACATTTTGTGTAACAACAAAGATATTTAGTGTAGACATTCTGTGTAGCAACAAATAACTTTCTGGCCTTTACAGACATTATCTAAAAATGATCCACCCCAGTAGTCAAGGATCATGCAGGAAGACCCAAGATTTCGTTTCTGAAACATGGCTCCTATTTGTACCACATATTTAGGTACAAATAAAGAATATTATATTGAATTGAATTGAATTGCTGCACCAGGAAGGTAACAATGTTGGGGACAAGCTCCCATTCTCCCAGCCATATTGAGCCTAGTGTCTAGTTGCTGGGGCTTTTTTACTCTGATTCTGTCTGTGGCTCTGCTGACCCATAATTCTATGTCACCAGCTGTGGTGGACAAGGCGGAACATTCTAGGCGATTTCTCTTTTGTGCCATTTGTGTGTGTAATGTGGAACAACTGCCATGGAACACATTTGGAACACATTTGGCAGGAACAACAACAGCTTTGTTACTCGAAGACCATAGGAAAGGCATTACAATCTTAATCTTAAAATAAATATGCCTATGTGAGCAGATAAAGAAAATCCTCATGGGAAAAAGCTGGGTATGATCGAGAAGGTCATAGGCCTACTAAAGCTATATATCATCAATGATTATTACATAAACAAATCAATGTTTGAATGAGACATGTAGTGAGATAGAGCTCAGGCCAGTTCAGTGACTAGCGCATCAGAAATTAACCACTTGAATCCCTAATAACCTCGTGGATAAAAATAAATACACTTCTCCTAGAATATCTTTTCATGAATCTTTTTCTCTAATCCTTAGTTTATCTCAAATCCAAATTATTATTTTAACAAAGACCTGTCATCTGTATAACCTAATTATTTCATCTCATCGATGCAGAAGCTATTAAACTTTTATGAGGCCAAGACCAAAACCTGAACTCTACTATATGGGTCAGATTTTCAGAAAATGTACAATTGGTAGCTGTACACATTCAGTAAATTCTGCTAAATTTGGCTGGAAAATGATGAATACCGGGTATATCTGAGTATATTTGGTATCACATTGATTTAAAGTATCAGTTCTATTATGTTAAACTACATTTTGAAGCTCATTTCTGTCTTAAATGGGGGTTATTTGAGAGGATTGGTGAAGGCGAATTGTACACTTTCTGAAAATCTGACCCATATACCGAGTGGCTCCCATACCTCTGTGAGCTGCTCGGGCTATTACCTTATCTCTGGGTAGTCCCTCACGGCCAGGGCCACAGTTAGGGGGGCAGTTTAGGGTGATTTAGACCCAGGATAACACACAATGCTTGGGCATTATTGAGCTACATTAAACCGATGATGAGTCTCTGCAGGGTTCAAACCATTACTGGTTCTACACTGGGGTTAGATGAGGTGAGGAAAGGCAGTAGAGCGAGAGGGGAAGGTAGATGATACGGGGAGGTGGTGCATAACTAACCAAAGGGCGGGCAAAGCTAAAGACAACAAAAAAATTTGAAGTTCAATAAGTTGGTCACCAGGAGGGAGGTGAGTGAGATTGGTTGCTTTACGCCCTTATCAACACATTTAATATGATTATATCAAGGGCGGGGGAGCGGAGAGGGAGTGTGTGAGTGAGATTGGTTTCTTTACGCCCTTATCAACACATTTAGTATGATTATATCAAGGGCGGGGGAGCGGAGAGGGAGTGAGTGAGTGAGATTGGTTGCTTTACGCCCTTATCAACACATTTAATATGGTTATATCAAGGGCGGGGGAGCGGAGAGGGAGTGAGTGAGTGAGATTGGTTGCTTTACGCCCTTATCAACACATTTAATATGATTATATCAAGGGCGGGAGAGCTGAGAGGGAGGCAGTTTATGACCATACCCAGGAAATAGAGATAGAGAAGAAGGGAGAGAGAGACAGAGTAAAAGAGACAGAAAAGCACTTTATGGTCTTACCCAGGACCATCCAGGGGGGAGGTAGATCATCCAAATGGATAGTAGGGGTAGACACATGTGGGTTTTAAAAGTGGATTGGAAACCACAACGCACACATAATATCGATTATAATAAAATAATGATAACTAATTTAATGGCAAAATAAAAATAATGAATTAGTATTTCAAATCAATTTTGGATATGTGGTATTTTTCGTCGGATTTCCTCAGAAACAAGGTGGTGGATGGGTGGTTCCATGAGCCCCAATGGTCCTGCTCTGAACCCACAGCTGATGTGGTACATTAAGTTCTCATTGAATGGTTCTGTCCTCTGTCCCCCCCCCCCCCCCCCCCCCGCCATCTAATTGGGATGTATTATCTGGTGGTACGCTGACCGCACACATTGCCAATGAATAGGGCATTTCATTTTGTTGGTATCCCGGGGTTTCCCGATTTAAAACTTTAAACCAAATAAGTCTATGGGAAGGGAAGAAAGTCTGTCTGAATCTGTCACAACTTATATCCTGTGTGGAGGGTGATTCTGTCTCTCTGCAACTGATAATCTAAGTTTTACATGGGTCAGATTTTCAGAAAATGAAAAATTGGCAGCTGTACACATTTAGTAAATTCTGCTAAATCAGGCTACAATTTGGCCAATACTGGGTAAATTCGACTATATTTGGCATTGCATTGATTCTAGCAATCAGTTTGGTTAGGTTGAACTGTATTTTGAACTTTATTTTTGTCTGAAATTTTGTTTTTTTGAGAAGATTGGCGAAGTTGAATTGTACATTTTCTGAAAATCTGACCCATGTGGAGACCATCTAATTAGCTATTAGCAATAAATCCAGGGTTATTGAGTAAGATATACAGGTAATTAAATTGTTTTGTATCCAGTTAAGAAAAGAAGGTGAGATAATACCGAAGGCAAGAGTTAGAGAACGTGGAGGCATGAGGGTCAGATTTTCAGAAAATGTACAATTGGCAGCTCTACACATTCAATAAATTCTGCTAAATCTGGCTGAAAAATGAAGAATATCGGGGATATCTGATTATATTTGGTATCACATTGATTTAAAGTATCAGTTCTGTTATGTTAAACTGCATTTTGAACCTGATTTCTGTCTTAAATTTGTGTTACTTGAGAGGATTGGTGAAGGCGAATTGTACATTTTCTGAAAACCTGACCCATGAGTATTAAGAGACAGATAGGTAGAAATAGGGGAAAGATAATGAGAGAAGGGAGAGTGAGAGTTGGGATTGGCAGATAGGAAGAGACACAGGAAAGACGATGAGAGAAATAGATGGATGTTGGAGAGGGAGAGAAAGGAGGCATGAAAACCCTGCCAGAGGATTATGAGAAATAAAAGGAAGAGAAACAAAAAGACTGAGAGAAGGCTAGAGAGAGACTGAGAAAGAGAAACAGTGATGATTTTATAGATTCCAACTATTCCCTATACTATCAACCATTCCCTAACAGACACATGAATCTTCATATAAAGGTCAGAGTTTCAGAAAATGTACAATTCAACTTCACCAATCCTCTCAAATAACCCAAATTTCAGACGAAAATATAGTTCAAAATACAGTTCAACCTAACCAGGAATCAAGAATCAATGCAATGCTGAATATACTCGAATTTACCTAGTATTGACCAAATTGCAGCCTAATTTAGCAGCATTTACTAAATATGTACCGCTGACATTTGTACATTTTCTGAAAATCTGACCCATACACATCCCAATGCCAATATATTTGCTCAATGAGATTGTCAATAATTTTGTGACCTGGTGTAGACATATATAACATAACATATATAACAGGTTATGGTTTACAAAAAGTATGCTGTCACATGAAAAGCCACCATAAAAGAACAATTGTGCAAGGGCAATGGCCGCCCGGTGGCCTTTATCACCAGATAAACCTCTAAAATTGCACGATCAATGGGTACTTAGATGAAGACGTAAAATGTTATCGAATCATGCATAGCATCCTGTTACCTTGCTTAAGTTCAAGGTCTCCTGTCTATTTTCGTCACGGAATTTATCAAAGCTGTTAACCACAGGTCATTGACTTTTGGATTAGAAGTAATATTCATGTAGTGTGACTGCAGAGTCTGTTGGCATGTCATATGTGATGTGTTACAGGAAAATGGGTTACCAGTCAAAGAAAATAGGTTCTGAGATATCACCATATTCAAAACCATTGTCACTTTCACACTGAAGCCATAGAACTTGAAGCTGCATTCTCAGCTATTACGACCAAGGAAATCTTACCAAATTCATCCATATCACGACTTATAAGACTGAATCTATCGGCTTTTCTTCTGGCGGTTTTATTTTCTAATTCTTGTATAAACATATAACAGCAGCAGAATATTAATAGATTCAGTCTTATAAGTCGTGATATGGATGAATTTGGTAAGATTTCCTTGGTCGTAATAGCTGAGAATGCAGCTTCAAGTTCTATGGCTTCAGTGTGAAAGTGACAATGGTTTTGAATATGGTTTTATTTTCTAATTCTTGTATAAACATATTATGTTTATACAAGAATTAGAAAATAAAACCGCCGGAAGAAAACACTGCCGGTGAGCGATAATAAGTGAAGTCATCATTGGAAAAGCTTGCGGCGGGTCCTCCGAATACAAATGAGGACGCTTTAGAAGCCCTGTAGGAACAAATCTGGAAACAATCGTCCAAAACCATTTTCAAATGACACTTAGATGGGTTGGAAAAGAATGGAACAAAAAGTAGAAAATGTTTTTGACCGATGTTAGCTGAGAGTGCATCTTTAACTCAGACGGTAACTACTGTCTTATATATCAGCTGAACTCCATTAAATGAATTTGAAAAGGATTCCTCTCTAAGTATGTGGAATTTATTTGATCTAGCATGAAATCATGCTGGCAAAAGCAGGTTCTTTTTATAATAGAGAGGAAAATATCCATGGTCTTAAAATACATAGAGGATAAAGCAAGAGTGGGCGTCATAAAACAGAAAGAAGCCCTTGAGGATATTGGTAAAAGGTTGGAGCAAGTAGGATGAGGAAGAAAGAGGACAAAGAGGGAGAGGACGGGGAGTGGTGGGGTGGGTAGGAAGAGCAAATGGTATTGATGTATTCCTGAAAAACGAACCTTAAATCTTAATAGATGTCTTTGCATAAACCTCAGCCCATGGGTCTTATATGGGTCAGATGTTCAGAAAATGTACAATTGGCCTTTACCAATCCTCTCAAATAGCCCACATTTAAGACAGAAATGAGCTTTCAAAATGCAGTTTAACATAACAGAACTGATACTTTCAATCAATGCGATAGAAAATATACTCAGATACACCCAAAATTTATAATTTTTTTAGCAGAATTTAGGAGAATTTCTTAAATGTGTAGAGCTGCCAATTGTACATTTTCTGAGAATCTGACCCATATCTGCAATGCATTTTGGTATGCCTCCAAGTCAACAGCCTACGACATTTTTACATACGACATTTTTAAGGATTCATTATGTGAGAAAACTGAAAGGAAAAGCTATGAAAAGAAAAGAAAAGAAAATTAATAACTGGGATGGAAGTTTTAATTTGGAAAATCTATCCGAAATGAAAAATAAAACAAATATCTAGGTGGCATCGTTTAGTCTCTTCCTAAGGTGTTTATTACCCAAGGATCCTGCATGGCAGTGTCTAAAAGGTTGAAACAAACATGTGATTAAATTCTCCAACAAGTTATCAGCAAAAATTGTTTCCATTTTTCAAGCATGGAGACTGCTATTAGAGTCAGATTTTCAGAAAATGAACAATTCGCCTTCACCAATCCTCTGAAATAAGCCACATTTAAGACAAGAATGAGCTTCAAAATGCAGTTTAACATAACAAAACTGATAGCTTTAATCAATGCGATACCAAATATATTCAGATATACCCGATATTCTTCATTTTTCAGCATAATTTAGGAGAATTGCCTAAATGTGTAGAGCTGCTAATTGTACATTTTCTGAAAATCTGACCCATATAAGAAACGCTTGCTTAAAATGCGCCTCGCCAATTAACAACTTTCTATTCTTTGTTATTTAGGTAGAAAGGTCCTACTGTAAGAATACAAATAAGCATATTCTGTATAGCACAATCCTTTCCGGCAAATTCCTTAGCAGATGCTTGGGAGGGAACACTTAGCAAAGGAATGAAACTGGCTTTGTTATGCAACGGGCCCGTCGTCCATTCATTCCCTACCTTTATGAATACGCTTTTTTGTTCTGCAACCAGAACCCTCTCCTATGACTGAGATAATACAAGTACATCCCCAGAGCTCAAGGGAGATAATTAAAAGGGAATATGTAATGATGAACCGATGTTAGGCCATCCTATATGCCAAGCAAAGGGGAAAAAAGATCTTACTGAAAAGGAGGAATCACAAAAACAGAACCATAGAAGAAAAAAAGATTTATACGAGTAAAGAAGTAGTAAAGGGTCCTTCTTGCGAACATCGCAGAGGGACTGAGAGTGGGTAAAAACCCTTGGATATTGGGAGTGGGAATAAAGGGATTTACATTGCACCTATCTGGGAAATATATTTGACAACGTAAGGCCCTATAGTCCACTAACCCGATTCTCATGCGATTTGGCGCAACAGAGGAGCCTTTTCCATTAAATTTCACAAGAGTTGCATGAAAATCTGCTTAGTGGACAAGGGCCTTTTGTCTCGATCCTCGATGGCAACTGGGATATGTTGCTTAAGACATCCTTACTCAAAATGTTCTTTGCTAAGCTAGTTTTCCTTGCTTAAGAAGGACATTTCTGTTGTAAGAATAACTACTAGAATTGACTGTAATTCCTTCCCTAAAAGTGTTGTGGGGGATTTTACCAGGCTGTCTAGTTCAGCTGGTCTCCCCCTAACTCATGAGGTAGTATACTACCATCTATTATTGTATTGTGTTTAACTAGACTGTCTAGTTCATCTGGTCTTCTACTAACCCCTTGGATAGTTACTACCATTTTTTGTTGAAAGGAAACAGGCTAGTGGTTGATATACCCTGCTCTAGTTGCATATTAGCAATGGATATTTAACATGAAATTTACCACCAATAAGGCGGGAGCACACTAGCCGCGATAAGCCTCGCAATAGGCTTTCAACAGGCCTCTGCAATAGAAATGAAAATATTCAATCTTGGAGTGCACTGTATTACAGACGTGTGGGCCCCTTTGCGACAGCCTCTGCAATAGCCTTTGCAACAGGCCTCATGATAAGAAATGCGTCGCCGTCTGTCGCAAAAATAGTAGACATGTTTAATATTTGTTTGTGATAAACATTGCATTGCAGACGTCGCCATGCTATTGCGATTAGTTGCAAAGCTCTGTTGCAAAGGTGTGGCGACATTTGCAACAGGTCTTCCCGATAAGTCTCTGCAATACCAAAACCTATCGGGAAAGCCTGTTGCCAAGCCTATTGCAAGGCTTATTGCGGCTAGTGTGGCGCCGGGTATAGCCTTACACATGGCTGACCTTGATGACCCCGTCATCGAGGAGAAATATCACATTTGCTCAAAAACTGGTGCCCATAGCAAGATTTGAACCTACAACTCACATGCCTCTGGGTGCAAAGCCAGCTCCTTAGACCGCTGTGAAATCCCTCCCCACAAATCAACATACAATCCCCCTATAGAAGGTGAAGGCCGAGGTGGAGAGATATTAGAGGGAGACAGAGAGAGTATGGGGAGCACAGATGGGCTGGGAGATGTGGATATGGAATCTCTAATCAAAGGTCCTAAAGAGCTCTGGGTTGCTCCGAGTCCCTCTCTATTGCTCAAATCCTGTCACTATGATGCTCCTCTCATCTCTCATATACACACACGCACTCCACCTCTATCAGACCTATGGGTCTATGCCTCACATGAAGGTCGTAACAGTGAAAGAGGTGTATTGGTTACAGGGATATGGCATGCAGATAGATCTATGGGATGTACCCCTGAGATGGTCTAACTCCAGTCGACATGCAACAAGATTTTTGTATTGTGAATATTGTTTCTGGAAGTAATGACAATTTGATGATTATACAAGTGACACAAATATTTAATAATGATGTGATAAATCAGAAATAAATGGATTGGAACACCATGGATGGTCCCTTAATTGTCTCCAATTTAACGTAAATTTAATTATAATAGAACTATTTATCACTATCCCCTGCATAGCTATAGGAGGGCTCATGGTACAAGAATTCCATTTCAACAACAGGAAAAGTAGACCATGGTATTTTGATGAATTTTATTAAGGCAGTCGACAATAGATTAATCACAATATACAGGACCTGAAATTCTTGTATAAACAATTCATCACCAGCTCCATTATCCGTGCATAGCTGTAGGTAACCCGCTGGGAAATGATAAGAGTAGTATGTGGAGATGGAAGTCACAAGAATTTTAATTTGAAAAAAGAATAAAAATAGACCTCATATATCAAAATAAAATAGAGCTTCAATTTATGTCAACACAATTAATCATTACACCAGCGGAGCAATAGATGACCCTGTTGTATAACACCATTGGGGCCTGTTGTACAAGCTAAGGAAATGAATACTGTGTAGGGAATTCCTTCATTTCCCCTTCAGTTTACTTCTGTATGTAGGAATAATAATATACTATGTTTATATATGGGTCAGATTTTCAGAAAATGTACAATTCACATTCACCAATCTTCTCAAATAACCCAAATTTCAGACGAAAATAAACTTCAAAATACAGTTCAGCCTAACCAAACATATTACTAGAATCAATGCAATGCCAAATTTACTCGAATTTACCTATTATGGCATGGAATGGCATGTAGTAAGGTATTCTTCCTCCCTACAGATGAAGAAATACCCACAAAAATGCCTTTCATTAGCTTATACAACAGGCCCCTGCTCGTGGAAGCAGACACCACAAGGATTTGACTATTTAACTTAGATAAAATAGAAAATAGACTGTGACTTTGAAGGGAAATTGAATTAATGGTTAAACGTAATAGACCATCGATTCCTATCCAAACCAGTCATTTATAAATATCATTATCCCAATGATTATCCCTACACAGCCCAAAGGTAAGGTTGCGGTTGTGGTAGGAGTAGGACGCAGAGATGGAAGTCATGCGCTGGCATCCAATTTGTAACCCTGGCAGCCAGTATTTCATCCCATACTAAAAGCCCCTCAGACACCTTACGCATATCCAGGCTTTGCAGGCATGCCATCCACTCCTCCTCAATCCACACCAAAAAATCTGACTTTGACACATCGGGTGCAAATAGAGAGAGAAAAAAGTGGAAGAAACGAAGAGAGCAAAGGAATGAGTCACGGCGACGGAGGCATTAAGGGGGAAGGTGGTGTTAGAGGTGCATGGGTGAGAGGAGAGAGGAAAGAGGAGAGATGTGTGTGGGGCTGAAGGGGGGAGGGCTGGAGGGGAGATTGAGCTATATAGGCTGAGGCAACTGGAAATTATGTGTGGGAATTATTAAACTGTTCCCTCTTGATTCGATGGGTAGAAATAAAAATGCATTCGGTGTATGGGTCAGATTTTCAGAAAATGTACAATTCAACTTCGCCAGTCTTCGCAAATAACCCAAATTTCAGACGATAATAAAGTTCAAAATACAATTCAACCTAACCAAGCAGATTGCCAGAATCAATGCAATGCCGAATTTACCCAGTATTGACCAAATTGCAGCCTAATTTAGCCTAATTTACTAAATGTGTGTAGCAGCCAGTTGTACATTTTCTGAAAATCTGACCCGTACAGGCTATTGCTACAAGCTGGGAATGACACGTAGGACATGTTAGTCCTTCCTACAGGTAAAGGAATAACCATAAAAAGCTCCTTTCCTTAGTTGATACAACAAGACCCTGGAGGGCTGAGTGGGGCTTGGGAGGTTGAGCAATAAATTGAACTGAAGGGAGAACGGGTCTGTTTCAAAACAAATACTTATTTAAGATTGTCTTAGCTGGTAAGGACATTTTAAGGAAGTAATTGTCTATACACACAACGAATTTTGTATTCCTACAGTAGTACTTTCCTGCCAAACAATACCCTATTATGATAACATTTCTATTTCCATCATTGGTACATGAAAAAGAAATGAGACTATGCTTCTACCCGATGGGAGATCTTCCAGCGAGCCCCTGAAACTTATAGTAAGGGACATTTCGAGTAATGGGCCTAGTCCACTAAGCCGATTCCCATGCGATTTTGTGACGCAGAGGACTCTTTTCCACTAAATTCTGTGAGAATCGCATGAAAGTCCACTTACAAATATGATAGTCAATAAGAGACCAAGTTGACAAAACTGATCAACATTAAAGGCTGATGCGACCAGTGTTCGTCAGAATGCAAATCACACTATGCCACCCATTGACGCCATGTTTGTATGGGAGGGACACTAGGAGTGTTCGTAAGAATGCAAATGGTCTCCCTAACGAACAAACATTCTGCACACCAAGTTGTATTATGTAATAACTAATGAATCTACCAAATAGAATAACTGAAATGTATATAATAATGTAATTCGATGTAAAAGGGACCTCCTGGTAGAGCTATGATTAGCATAGAATGTTGTACCTATTTCCAGATATTGTATTGACTATATTGATGTAACTGTAATTGAACTGGAAATAAACAATATACATACATACATACATACATACATAGTGGACTAGGCCCTTAAGGATATGTTAAAAGGTGGGGGGGAATGAGGTAGATGACTGAACTGAGCAGAAATATAAAACAAGACGCTGAGGTTGCAGTGAGACCTGAAAGGAGAGACAAGCTCTCCTCCATTATGTATCAAGAAACAAGCAGTTGTTTGGGAATGGCGATTCAATCTAAGGACTTTATAGTTATTTTACATTCTTGCATTAGAATCACCACTTGCCGGTAATCGCTTGTCCTTGCGACCTATCACGGGATCCCCCACGGTGATTCGATCGCGACAATAACCTTGTCGCAAGATCGTAGAAATTACTTTCTCACCTAACAATCAACTCATGACTTGAACTTACACCGTCATTAGAGCTGCTCTCAGTGCCCCATCCAGTCCCCTTACGTACCCCCCTGGCCCCTTACGTACCCCCCTGTTCTACATCCACAGTTGACGGGCTGCCACAAGGCATAGTAAAGAGAATTTCTGTGTAAGGGATGGCAGCTTTTGCTGAGGCTATTAAAGGGTGGAAACGTTAGCGGTACTGAACCTATAGATGGAGAAACCTGTGCTAGCGATACATTACAGCAATTGCCCGATGATTGCTTTTCCAGGTATTCAATTAAAGAATATTTGTGCATTACTTTTCAAAGTGTTTTGTTGTTCAAAAGGACCCTTGCTCACAATGATTTCATTATTGGAGTGTTTAGCGTTGCTATTAGCATGAATAGTACCAAATATGGAGACTGTGTATTAGATATTATCCAAAAAGTATATTTCCTACGTTGCTATATTGATTGACCATTTAGGAATATTATATTATATTATTATTTTCATGCATACACAATATATATAAGTACTTATTGGATGTCCTAATGTTTACAATCATTGGGATCAGCTTAATCTCTTCTTTTGGAAATGTGATGGAATCTCAAAATCAATGACTTATGACTCGTTTTTCTGTAATACATCACATTTGAAAATAGGGTTCCAATATTGCGCAGTCATATACACACAATGGCGGGTAGGATTATATTTTGTAAAATGGGAAAAACGTTGTACTTACTAATAAACGATATCTCTTTGAACATTGAGGTATTCAGGAATTGGACTTACCTGAAAAATAAAATAAAATATTTCATTTAATTGCATATCAAAATATTTACAGGGTCATCATCATTCAGTAATGAACATGAAGGCAAAATCATAGAATTAGTTATACAAGTGCATCGAGATGTAGAAACCAAGAATATATGGAAATATTAAAGTGAGCATATTCAGTTATAGGATTATTAGATTTCCCTCCTGTTTTCTGGCAGAAACATGTTATTCAGACATCTCACCGTTATGGACAGCTTAGATCAATTGTTTTTTTGTGCACTAAATTGTCCTTTAAACACCTACCACTACCTATTCACCGCCAACCCAGGCCTAATTATTGGCGTTTAATAAATGGGTCAGATTTTCAGAAAATGTACAAATCACCTTCACCAATCCTCTCAAATAACCCACATTCAAGACAAAAATTAGCTTCAAAATGCAGTTTGACATAACAGAACTGATACTTTTAATCAATGCGATACCAAATATACTCAGATGTACCTGGTATTGTTAATTTTGTTTAGTCTAATTTAGCAGAATTTCCAAAATGTGTACAGCTGCCAATTGTACATTTTCTGAAAATCCGACCCAAATAAAGAACACCAGCCTAGAAATAGCCCTTCCCTTGCCCTCAGCTAACCAAACATATGCATTTCAGAATCTACAGTTTTACTGGCATTATTCAGTCAAATCTGTTCAATCTGTATCATATGCTTTATGTATGTACCAAATTCCAGGAGATGGAAGAGAGAGCAAGGGACCGATATAAACGGGAATAGAATTGACACCATATAGACAATAGAAACAAAAGGCAGCCACTAAAAGCCTGATACGCCTCTAAATCACCCATTGCCCCTATTCCCAAACCCAGCAGGAAGGGCCAATCTGATTGGCTGAGCCATGACAAACGGCATTCTGGGGTATGCCGCCTAGCGACACGCTCGGTGAGCACTTGACACCACTCCAAGCCAGATGTAAACGACACGTTGTAACGGGTAGCTGGATTAATGGCTTGGCAGATATCAAGGTTATGACGGGTGATACATTTTGCCATTTTCTGTATTGGCCCTGGGCAAACATTTGGGGTGGCCGGAGCGCATGAAATATTCATCTGGTGCGGCCGAGACGTACAAATAGGTTGAGAGAGATGAATGCATTCGGTGGCTCGGACCATATTTTACCTTCTGGGCAGTCGGTCTCCTCTAAGCGATAGGGGATTGGGGTATGGTCGAGAAATATGGATTTATTCTGTCCTGCAATGCATGTTTATTTTCTTTAAAGCTCTCTATTTTTTCTTTCCTGTGTGATTCCTTGGGAATTATTCCTTCATGGGTCAGATCGTCGGAAAATGTACAATTCGCCTTGACAGTTTCTCTCAAATAACTCCAAATCTAAGACAGAAATTTGGCTCAAAATACGGTATAACATAACCAAATGAATTGTTTTAAGCAAGGGCATTCCAGATATACTAAAATAGCCCTAGTATTTTTCATGTTGTAGCCGAATTTGGCATAAATTACTGACATTGTAGAGCAGCCAATTGTACATTCCTATAGGTCTGACTCTCGAATTGTTTCTCATCTTTTTCGTGCTGTCTTTTTTCTTACAATGCTTTTTCTGTCTTTCTCTCACCTTGGACCTCATCCCGTTAGTTGTGTTAGTCCCTCTGCTTTCCTCGCTTTTGCATTCTTTCCTCAAGGCATACACTTCATACAAATAGGTTGACACAGATCAATGTATTCTCTGACTCCCTCCATATACTACTCGTTGTGCATCGGATTTATCTATTCACCTCTAGGGGATTGGATGGTCTATCTTGTCTATATATTACCCCTCCTATATAACCATATTAAATGTGTTGATAAGGGCGTGAAGCCACCAATCTCACTCACTCACTCCCTCTCAGCTCTCCCGCCCTTGATATAACCATATTAAATGTGTTGATAAGGGCATAAAGCAACCAATCTCACTCACTCCCTCCCTCTCAGCTCTCCCGCCCTTGAAATAACCATATTAAATGTGTTGATAAGGGCGTGAAGCCACCAATCTCACTCACTCACTCCCTCTCAGCTCCCCCACCCTTGATATAACCATATTAAATGTGTTGATAAGGGCGTAAAGCAACCAATCTCACTCAGTCACTCCCTCTCAGCTCTCCCGCCCTTGATATAACCATATTAAATGTGTTGATAAGGGCATAAAGCAACCAATCTCACTCACTCACTCCCTCTCAGCTCTCCCGCCCTTGATATAACCATATTAAATGTGTTGATAAGGGCGTAAAGCAACCAACCTCACTCACTCACTCCCTCTCAGCTCTCCCGGCCTTGATATAACCATATTAAATGTGTTGATAAGCGCGTAAAGCAACCAATCTCACTCACTCACTCTCAGCTCTCCCGCCCTTGATATAACCATATTAAATGTGTTGATAAGGGCGTAAAGCAACCAATCTCACTCACTCACTCTCAGCTCTCCCGCCCTTGATATAACCATATTAAATGTGTTGATAAGGGCGTAAAGCAATCAATCTCACTAACTCACTTCCTTCTTATATCACACCGTTTCCTTCCTATTACCCTTTTCCAAATCCCACTTCTTTCAATTTTGGGAATTTTGCTCTTGGCCTTCCTCAAATATTCCGCCTCATACTCTTCCTTTCTTTTATATTAATCAAGAAAGCCTATACCATTAGGTCGTTAACAACACACAATACACGTTATATTACACTTTCCTTACAAGTCATGAAATGAGTACAAATTGGCAAGGCCATCCATATTTTCTGTAACTATAAAATCTTATTTCACTTTCAGTGTGTGAGTAGAAGTATAGGAAAATGACTTCATTCATTCCTTTCAGAGTTTATATAGGATTTCCAATGCGTTTTACCTTGTTCCTTTGTCCGTTTATTTCTGTCCATATTTTGTCGGTCAATTTCAATCTATGCCATCCAATTTCCGTAAGTCTGCTTTTCCCTGTGTCACCGAACTAAAAATACTTCCAACTATTCAAGCAAACGCGCTTCGAAAGCTGATCTCTAATTTGTTCTAGGTTTAAAAGTAATTTCAAATTCTCCTTGCAGATAACAAGTCAGAATTGGTCCATAATATACAGTTTCTCGTCTTCAACACATTTTTAATTTCCGATTGTCAGAGAAGTGGAAATATGCGATGTATTCCAGGAAAATAAGTCATAAGTCGCAAAACGGATATTTTTCAAAGTGATTTATTTATAAGATATCTTTGTTGAAATATTCTAATTTTTGAGGTACTTAATTATGTTAGTACTATTAATACATGTTCGAAATCTCAAGGCAATGCATTATATATATCTATGCATTCCCAAGGTCATCTTATGGAGTATATTTAGGTACTTTATTAGTAATTATCCACCCAAAATATCAGTAACCCCTTTTTTTTAAAAATAATTACATCAAACTTATAATATAGAAACACTATTTAGATGCCCTTAATGTTTACTACCATTACAATCAGCTTGAGCTCATCTATTCAGATATCATAATATCTCAAAATCCATTTTTTGCGACTTATGACTCATTTTCCTGAAACGGATCACATATACCTGTAATTACTGCTATGAAATATGATCAGATATGAATGACTAATCGTTCGCTCTTTCATCATTTTTCTGCTCTCAAATCATCGATGAAGGAACAAGTCGGATATCACCTTACAATAACTTGTGCATAACACACATATCGAATTCTATCTGAAAATGCTTCAGTACATGTGGGTCAGATTTTCAGAAAATGTACAATTTACCTTCACCAATCTTTTCAAATAACCCCAAATTTTAGACCAAAATTAAGTTCAAAATACAGTTCAACCTAACCAAACAGATTACTAGAATCAATGCAATGCCAAAATTAATATACTTGAATTTACCTAGTATTGACCAAACTGAAACCTAATTTAGCAGAATTTACTAAATGTGTACAGCTGCCAATTGTACATTTTCTAAAAATCTGACCCATGTATGTATGGTTGTAGTACAGTGTGCTGCGATATCATATACAATAGGGGAGTTGCATGTGCAACTGCGCATGTCTGTTACAGTACATCCTGGGATGGATTGTGTTGAAATCTGATGTACAAATATTGTGATTCCAAATACTCGGTTTTAAATCTTTTCAATAACAGTAACTTTTCAATAATAGTTATGGAAAAAATCCTGTTGTTTTTAATAACTTAGTTTTAATTTTAATTTAGTTCATTTGGAGTATAGATTTTCGTTTAGTGCAATTATAAAAAGAGCAAATGTTTATTATAGTTTATTTTAGCTTATTTTTAGTTTTTAAATTTATTCATTCAGTAAATAACATTACATCATGTTTGAATGCTATTCTCAGATAATCCTCACATGGCTGATACACAAAATTACATCTAGATCAGTAGGTATTATCTGTCATTGATGGATATTATGTTTTAATATTCTGCATTATTACAGCTTATATATATATAACAACTTTTATTCAATAGACATGTACATCAATATAATGTATTATCGAATGGGGAAACGGTCCCTCTCAGAGTCGCAGTGCGTTACAGTGAGTTCTTCCACGGGGTCCCTTAAAACAATGATATTATAATCTGGTACAAGTGAGTGAATGAAAATTAACAATTAGCGATTTGCTGTAAATACATTGAGTGATTAAAGTTTACAGTGCTCGATTTACTATAATTACATTGATTAAAACATGACTCAATTCAATTATAAATCTCCATTCAAAGATATACTTCTTTGAATATGAGAGAAATTAGGAATTTTTTATAGAAACCCTTCTACTAGGGAGACTTGACATTTTCAATGTACATTTTCAAAGGGTACTAATTTTAACCTGAAGATATGGATACATTCTTCAAAATTCTTCAAAATTCAAATAGCAGCTAACCAATTTACAGTAAGCTTACATTAATATACAGCTTAACATTCATGACAGCTAGATCTGTTAACAATCAACTATATAATAGAAATCTTTAAGACAATAAAATAAACTCCTTTGATATTAGGAGGAAACACTACAGTGAAGTTTGTTTCAATCAGTTTTTCCATATTCCTGATTCGGTATAAATTAAAGTATGAATATTTTGTTGGGTTAGATACCGTTATATCGGTCTTTATATTCTCAGGATTTACAGACCTTTGATGATGACAACTTTATCAAGTTTCTATTTGCTACTACAGATTAAAGTAGCACTCTTGCTAAGAATTCATAATCACAATATGATTACCCACTTTCCCCCAAGTTTTTCCCAAGTTTTTCCCTTTCCCCTTCTTATTTTGAGTACTTGGGATATAATTTGCATTACTTTAGTTAATTTTTCTTCAAAGATTACCTGATTCTTCTGAAATGACCCGGAAACTTTGACTTGATGTATGATAACACGTACATGCACTTATTTTATCTTCAATATAAATCGTACGTACATTGCCTGAAATCGCTCATATTGTGGTTAGGGATTCTCCAATAGACAGATCTCCTTTTGAGCTTAGGAAGCTACAGATGTATATTATTCATAATGGTATATATATATATGGTCCATATACAGCAGTGGAAGGGGTCAGGCTGACTTGTGCTTAAGATAAAACACAAGTAGCCCCTGGAGGATTCACAGACCAATAAAGGTTGTCAGCTAGAACCGATAGATCGTGCATCCGGGACTTCATCTGAGACATGCGCACTCGGGTCACAGGATGGATTTCAAGTTAAGCACTTGAGAAAAGAATATTATTGGTACAAGGAAAGGCTACAAATACCAGCAGGTTTTCAGGGATCTAAATATGGATAGGCCAAATCCTCTCTATATATGGGTCAGATTTTAAGAAAACGTACAATTTGCCTTCACCAATTCCCCAAATAACCCACATTTAAGACAGAAATGAGCTTTAAAATGTTGTTTAACATAAGAGAACTGATACTTTAAATCAATGCCATACCAAATATACTCAGATATACCCAGTATTCATACTTTTTCAGCCTAATTTAGCAGTTTTTTTCTAAATGTGTAGAGCTGCCAATTGTACATTTTCTGAAAATCTGACCCATTATATATATGCATTGCCCTGTGGGGATGGTGGGAACGGGCTGGAGAGGGAGAAGGTGATCAATTTCAGTTTAGTCAGGGTTCCGTGCGCTATAGGCAACTGTCCTCAAATGTGACACCAAGACACGAGGGATTTAGAATAATCAGCGAAAATTATCTTGATCTTTGCCTTGGGAAAATATGTGTTTTCATACTGGTATTATTTGGAAGAAGGATAGTGTAGGGTGGAGTTGGGGAGGGGGAGGCGTATAGGGGTGGGAGGGGGTGTAATCAATTTCACTTTAGTATCCTGGGGACTCTGCACTAAACCTTGTCCACACACAGCCGATTTGTCCCCCGATTGCTCTCCCGATGAATCCTATGACTTCATTTCCATTCCTGGTTTATGTTTTTTAAATAACATAAACCAGATTGGAAATTAAATCCTAGGATTCATCGGGGGACCAAAATCGGGGGGCAATCGGGAGCCAAATCGGTTGTGTGTGGACAGGGTTTACAGACTGGCATCCTGGAATCCTTGAAAAACATTGGTCCTTCACAAGCCTTGATTTTACAGCAAGAAAATAGGTTTGTTATGGTGCTATGAATGAAGAAAGATGAAGGGGAGGGGGAAATTAGGGCTGAGGTAGGGAGTGATCAATTCTACTTTAGTATAGGCGCCTTGTACTATAGTCTAGTACCCGACGCCTACGCTAGGGTATCGTAATATTCATAGCCTTCATTTTTGCCTGTGGAAATATGTGTATTCAATTATAGCGATATTAGGATGGAAAGGGGGCGAAGAAAAAGATCTATTTCAATTTGTTTTCATTTCATTTGTAGTATTATAGATAAGCAACAAACATCATGTGTTACGCCATAATAATCATGGG
Source organism: Sthenelais limicola (assembly GCA_942159475.1). Taxonomy (NCBI): domain Eukaryota; kingdom Metazoa; phylum Annelida; class Polychaeta; order Phyllodocida; family Sigalionidae; genus Sthenelais; species Sthenelais limicola. Next base: position 8,306,812 of record OW804096.1, read on the forward strand.
TCATCGGAATATCAATTTATACCCAGATGAAATACTTGTAATTCTTTTTTGCTTCTATTTCTTTTTTTTGTACAGGTTTATATTTCGCGACATTTCACAATGAAGTGAAAAGTTTCATTCGACGAAAATATTATCCCATAAACAATAGTATATGGGTCAGATTTTCAGAAAATGTACAATTGCCAGCTGTACACATTTAGTAAATTCTGCTAAATCAGTCTGCAATTTGGTCAATACTAGGTCAATTCGAGTATATCCAGCATTGCATTGACTCTGGCAATCTGTTTGGCTAGGTTGAACTGTATTTTGAACTTTATTTTACTCTGAATTTTGGGTTATTTGAGAGGATTGGTGAACGCCAATTGTACATTTTTTGAAAATCTGACCCAGTATAGGTGAGTTGTGGAAGATCCATTTCTCGTTTGTAAGGGTCGGTCATCTATGGATTAGTATCGTAGATGTGGCACTGAATAATCGAACCCTCGATGATTCATCGCTTAAGGGAATGTATGTGTGTTCTGTTTTCAATTAAGAAGCCCGCCCAATGATTTACATGGGAAGTATTCCCGAGTAACATTATTATGTGGACAGGTGTCAAAGGTTGCCTATTGTCAAACCCTTTACTGATGAGTTTGCATTACATGGGTTCAGAGCATAACTCTTTCAGGATAAGAATAGGTATTAATCATAGACTCTCGTCAGCAGACCTCAGATCAGGTGTTATCTCATGTAATATTAAGTATCATTGTATAAGTTAGTCATAACATTATTAATTAGAGTGAAGATGTGAGAAGAAGGGAAGGCAGTTGAAGAGAGGGAAACAAAAGGAGATATGAAAGAGGAGACAATGGAGTTAAACAAGATAAGAAAGGAGCACGACAGCGAAACAAATATGCGATGGGAAAATAAAACAAACAAACAAAGGAAATGGGACTGAAAAACGTATTCCTGGGGACGAGGAAAGGGGCATGACTATCGCAGAAAACATATTATTTCAAGGGACCTTCAGTTTTGATGTGTGACTTTTTATACTTTTTTGCGCGGTCTTACAGCCAAAGGGTCAAGAACATCTGTAGTAACAGGTCTTCTAGTTCGTGCCCAAATAATTATTTCTAAATAATTATTTTATTTCTCAAGAATTTCACATTTGATACGTTTTTGAGAGAAAAGAGGGTGTAAATGAGAGATTAAAGCATATATATCTATGAATAATACATTCATTACATTATATTTCTAACCCAAACCTCCGCTATCAGTCTCATATGAGATATCCCTTGCCAAAAACCCTATACCTCTCTTTCTTTAATTCACTTCATGGCTATTAACTCCCTATAATAAGAAACAACTGAAGTGGTTGCACAAATGAAATGGATTTGTCTGGGAATTACCTAACATGTTCATAACATCCATTTCTTCTTATCAACTCCAGTTGCTTTATAATTCCTTCAGACTCATACTTTTTGCCATTGGCTGTAATTGCCTGCCTATCACTTAATGGGAAAAGAGTGGGAAGAGATGCAAATTAGATATGGATACATCAATGCTACCATACAGTGGTTATAGCGCTATGCACTATAGAGCATCATGGTTTTGAATTATAAAGGGGCTAAATGAAGTGTGACATTTAGTAGAAATTTGTATCAAATATAGATTGACCAATGACTTTTTTTTTAATTTAGTATTTTTATACGGCACATCTTCTGCAATAAGACAGTTTAGTTATGAACAAAAACAAGTACATTGTACAGTGAAGTTCAATAAACAAATGACATTTACATTGAGATATGGGCTCACAGATGACAATCCAATACAGAATAACCATGGTCTTCCGCCCACCGCAGTGTCTATCTAGATATCCCTTGGTTGAGGGATCGAGTGGCAATACCGCACGATCTTCAGACTGACGTCCTTTTCCACGGGTAGAAATGACAGAGCAATAAGTATTGATAAACTAAAATCTATCATTATTATTAATAACTAAAATGTCTTGAAATTACATAAAGCTGTATCATATTTCATATTGCATTATATATGAAGTGTATTCTTTATCATTTGCTATTGTAAAATGTCTAAGCCTTAATAAAAAGATCTTTATACAAAAATTAAGATATAGCATGTTCCAAATAGTGCAGTCACATTCTAACGAACATATATAGATCTATAAACCAACTTAAGAAAAAGCCAATCTAGAGCAATTATTTTAAGTTAATGCGTTTTGACAGGGACATTGGCGGAATACTTGTCCTCCTCCCACCCCGTAACATTCCTCTTTCTTCATTCCCAATTATATGGAAGGCTTGGCGATGGTTGTCTTCAATCAACTATAAAATTGCACTTCTGTTTCAGTGTTGGACTTTTATGATAGAGTAGGTACAGCCTTATTATTGCCAGCTTTGATGTGTTGGTTTTGCCATCCATCAAACACAGGCAAAACCACATTCATCTGATAATCTGAATAATTGATATTTTCTCCCTCAGCCAGTTCATGGGTAGGGGGGGGAAGAAGCGTGGGGGGGATGGGATATTTGAAATCGCGATAGAGGGTTTGCCTTGGCTGTGTTTTTCGGTCCTCTTACCAATTGTATCTTGGGAGTTTGGTTAAAATAATTCTGAATCCCAGGTTAAAACACGTCAATCGGATCTGAATAATTGATTTTTCATCCGCTTGCCTATTCATAGTTAACGAAGGAAGTTCAGATTTTATTTCGAATTGAGGTTTTGAATTGAGTGTAGGGCTTACACTAATTTGTGCTTTAATAGTTTTTGGTTGCGAATCCCCTATTATAGTGAGACTATGGTACATATGTGATCCGTTTTAGGAAAATAAGTCATAAGTCGCAAAATATGGATTTTGAGATATCACCATATTTGAAAAGAGGAGATCAAGCCGATTCTAATGATAGTAAACACTAGGACATCTAATAAGTATTTCTATATTTTAAGTTTGATATTTTTATTTTTGAAAACATGTTTGCAATGTTCCTGGATGGGTAATTACCAGTAAAGTAACTAAATATACTCCATACAAAGGCCTTCAAAACGCTAAGATATATTTAATACAATGTCCCGAAATTTGAAGTCCCCACCTTTCCCATCATGCATTTGATTAACTAAATCATTTTCCAAGCTCTGATATTGGTGACTGTATTCTTGCAAATGTTGCCAAATATTTGTATGTCAGATTTCACCAGAATCCATCCCAGGTTAGATTGTACAGAAATGCACAGTGACACATGCAACTCCCCTATTAGAATAGTTAATAGGGTCGTTGTAAGCAGCAATTCAGAATAAGTATTTCTTTTGAGCCTCTGCACAATGATTTCTTAAGGTATTTCTCTCTATCAAGTCTATTTTCGTGCATTTAATTAAATCTTATGTACTGGTATTCTTATCCTTAACTATTGGAAATCATCAGTAGGAAATCATACTAGCTACATAACAAGACGGATCGGCACAAATTAATAATACAAAATGAAGTCCCTGGAATAAAAATCGTTTCAGTTTTGTATTTCAGAATTTGAAAAATAGGACTAGAAAAGGCGCTATAAGAAAAAAACATAAAAGCCTTATGAAAACCGTACAACCTGAACCATAAAAGATAATCCCTTTTTCTCAGGAAAAAACATTTTCACTCAGCGGAAACAGCGATGGAATATTTAGAAGAGCAAGAGAAATATTGCAAAAGACACCTTTTTCATACAGCCTTCCTGTGCATTTAAGGATCAAAGCTATCTTCTAAAGCAAATCTCCCTTTCCATGCTGAATATTGCTTTTAAGCCCGCGAAAAAAAACTACCAATGCTCTCTCTCCCTCTGTACCTCTCCATTCTCCCCTCTCTCTCTCTCTCTCTTCTAAGATCCATCCCTTCCAAGAACTCTTTTACTCTCCACTTCCCACTCCCCATCTTTAATTTGGTTGTAAAGTAAAAAGAGATGCTGAAGCAAACGTTTAGAGATAAAGCATCCTGCCCATCCCAGTTTTGCTATGCCTGGCTGAAATACGAGCTGTGTTCTGTGAACGGCAATGTCGTAGGAATATTGGAGGGTTCCCAGACATGGTTCTCATATAGGTCCAGTTAGGGTATTATACATCGGACCCCAAACACTTCCATAAGTGGCGGGAGCAGTATATGGGTCAGATCTTCAGAAAATGTACAATTGGCAGGTCTACACATTTAGGACATTCTGCTAAATTAGGCTGAAAAATGAAGAATATCGGGGTATATCTGAGTATATTTGGTATCGCAGTGATTTAAAGTATCAGTTCTGTTATGTTAAACTGCATTTTGAAACTCATTTGTGTCTTAAAGGTGGGTTATTTTAGAGGATAGGTGAAGGTGAATTGTACATTTTCTGAAAATCTGACCAATATATATGAAGTTTCAGGGTCCTGATGGGAAATTAGGGTGCGTTCCATATAGATATATTGAAAAAAAATGATAGTACATAAATACGCTTCCATGAAGGGACTTCGCTTAAGGAGATATGTATCAAGATGAATTTCCAGAATCAGTCGCACTTAGGTATATAAAAAAGAGTCCAAAAAGGGCTTTGGTTTGAGCGTTCACATAGCATACTGAAGATTCCTAAAAAAGCTGTGAATTTGAATTTGAATAAAATTATCAAAAGGTGAAGGACTAAGTCCTCATGGAAAAGGTTGATTTATGAAACTAAATAACCTCACAATATAAGAATGCTAGAAAAATCGAGCATTGCACTAGATAGATTATAAAAAACAAATGAATTGTAATATTATGTAATTTAATGAAAGAATGTATCACATTCTATTTTGTTCGGGCGGTCGAGGAAGCTCTGAAAATGAGTAGAGAACTGAACCTTTTCCTTGTTTCTATATCTATGTAACTGGTTGAATTATCTTGAATAAACGCATTTTTGTATATAAGATATAGGCCCTAGTGTTTAAAAAAAGATATATTGGCCTGATTTGTGTATAAAAAGGGTGTTTAGTAAGCTTGGGAAGATGGAAACACATCGACAACCAAAAGGGGGCGCCCACGTGGGGATTTTGTGTACTTGAAGTGAGGGAAACCAAGCCAGGACCCTACGTGCCCTATGTGCCCTGCAATAGGAATCGTTCAATACAAGGGTCAGATTTTCAGAAAATATACAATTGGCAGCTCTACATATTTAGGAAATTCTGCTAAATTAGGCTGAAAAATGATGAATACCGGGTATATCTGAGTATATTTGGTATCGCATTGATTTAAAGTATCAGTTCTGTTATGTTAAACTGCATTTTGAAGCTCATTTTTGTCTTACATGTGGGTTATTTGAGAGCATTGTTGAAGGCGAATTGTACATTTTCTGAAAATCTGACCCATATCTATGCACAGCATTCCTACGGAGGACCTTGCTGGGTCCCATTTTCTCCTCCTGAATGGGTACAATGAGCAAGAGCAACATGACGTTTGTACTCCACAGTTTCCCTTTAACATTAATAGATGCAGTCCCCACCCCCACCCCCCAGCCTGCCCTGATGGTCTGAGGAGGAAGAATTGGGACCTACACCTTGATATTAAGTGGGTGCAGTGAGTGAGAGGCAGACATGGGGGAGTGCCTCCAAGCGTGGCCAGGCCATGCCCCAGTGATCAATAATGGAACATGTCTACAAGGCGCTCCCAGTCCCATTCCCTCTCCGTTTCACTCTTTAACAATAGGGCAATTGGGATGTGTTTAGAAAAAATGAGTGACAAATCGCAAAATTGAGATTCTTCAAGGTGTGTTATTGACAAGATCTCTTTGTTGGAATGTTGGAATTTCTGGGGATGCTATTCATTGAGGTGGTATGAATACATGTATCAAATTTCAAGACAGTGTAATAAGTATATCTAAGTATTTTTAAGGTTTAGTAACTGTCACCCATAAATATTGGTAACCTTTTTTCTAAACTGAAAACATCAAACTTAAAATATAATACTTGGATACCATTGGAATCCGCTTGATCTCATCTTTTTAAATATGATGATATCTCAAAATCCATTTTTTGCGACAGGAAAATACTGACTCTTTTGTTCAGACATAATTATGTAGTAGTGTGTACAGTTGATAATAATGACATGGTGAAAGTATAACATGGACATTTAGTAAATACTAGCTCCTGCTAGACAGGGCCATCTAGTGGAGAAACACTTGCAATAATCCCAGCAAACTTGGGTTTTACCCAAAGGAGGGCAACAATTCTGAGCCTTGAGAGTCAACTGAACCTGAAATTGAATCTACCTTGAGAGGATTCCTTTCCAACTTAACCCGTGCTTAAATGTGTATACCATGCACGCGAAAAGCTAATGTGTCGTCAGCGGGCATGCAACACTCTATACGCGACCTGTAGGCAGTAAACATCAAAGCCCTCTAACGTTAGGCTATGGCACCCCGCTGCCTACAGGACGAGTATAGAGTGTAGCGGTAAAACTGCATGAAAACAGTACATATTTAGGTGTAGATTGTGACACATGACGATTTCTATAGCATGGTCCTGGGTATGACCATAAAGTGCCTTTCTATCTCTTTTCTCTGTCTTTCTCTCCCTTCTCCTCTATCTCTTTTTCCTGGGTATGATCATAAACTGCCTCCCTCTCAGCTCTCCCGCCCTTGATATAACCATATTAAATGTATCGATAAGGGCGTAAAGCAACCAAACTCACTCACTCACTCCCTTTCTATAGCAAGGAAACCGCATTTGTAGATTTGTTAATACCTTATTTTCTGGCAGCTTTGCATGCCGTTTATGAAAATAACAAAGACAGTAATTCCGCATAGCTCTTAGTATTTACTTTTCAATATTAGCTGACTTAACTTGCTATCAATTCTTGAGAAATTGAGTCCGATTCATTCGCAATTTCTTTAAAAAAGCAACTGCTGAGAAAAACTACATGCAGGTAGAATGTTATTGGTGGAATACACATTATCACGCAGACATAGATACAGTCTCCGCAGGTGGGTTATTTAACCAATGTAGCCACTGTCTCACCTGCTCAGTATGATATAATTGTGTTGTGTTTCAGAAAAATGAGTCACAAGTCACAAAAATGTTATTTTTTAAAGTGATTTATTCACAGGATCTCTTTACTGGAATGTTTCATTTTTGCTGAGGTTAGTTCTGTACGTCATACTAATAAATGGACCACATTTCAGGACATTGTATTTAATATATTGCGTTTCGAAGGTCTTGGTATGGAGTCCATTTAGGTAGTTACTGGTAATTGCCCACTCAGAAATATTGCAAACTTTTTCATCCAAAATAAAAATATCAAATTTGAAACATAGACATAAATGTCTGTTAGATGTCCTTATGTTTACTATCATTGGAATCGTCTTGATCTAATCTTTTCAAATATATTGATATCGCAAACTCCATTTTTTGCGACTTATGACTCATTTCTTGAAATACATCACAATTGTGGCAATAGATAAAGATAGCTGAGCAAATCCGAACACAGTTTATCCATTGGTGATTGGTGTCTTATGGCCTTCCATCTTTCATTTTGGAAGACATGTACCTCAATTGGATTATCTACAAGAGAATTTACTATTTGCCCAAAGCTATAGCTACCAATTCATGCTCATTAAAAATCGACGGATAAGATTTTTCCCTGGGACTATTACATCTTGCGCTAAATGGACTGAAGTCTTGAGGACAATCAAACATTTCCTTTCTCTCTTTAAGTGGATTTTACCCCTTATCAGAGCCTCGCCCCAAAAAGCTTTCAGTGAAAATGGTAAGGAGTGTGTGCGTTTGATGTGTGTGTGCGAGAGTGAGGGGGGACGTCTTCCCAAGGAAGTTTGAATAGCAATATATATCATTAAAATCTGGGAATTGCTGTCAATTGACCGAGAAGTGAATGTTATTTCATTTAAAGGAGGTAGACGTGACAGTATTCACCTAAACCTGTAGGACCGTTGAATCCCTGTAGGTGGGATCTGTGTTTTTTTGTCTATATGTGCACAGATTCCCAACAAAATTGACAATCCTTTGTCCAGTGATTGATCCATGTTGGTCACTGTTGCTATTTTCGTCTTGCTCTGGGAGTTATTTTATTTATATATAATACAATCATTTAAGGGTGAATGTTGCTTTTGTTTATTACGGGAATGGCATTAATGAATATTACATGACAATATTATGAATAAAATACCCCAAACCGAAATGGGAGCTGTCTTATATATTTTGTATTGCGAAGCAAATACGTTAATTCCTGCCTGCGAATTGTATCATATTAACATTGCAGGATCTACACTCAACAGGGAATAATTATTGTATGATAAAGACATTTGGTGAGTACCCCCCACACCTACCCATCCCTGCACCTTTCCATCGTTATAAGCTATCAAAGCAGACTTCAAAAGACTTGGGTAAATGCATGCAGTAAGAGGCTAATGAGTGGGTTCACTTAAATGTAGCTAGATAAAGTGGTGGTGGTGGTGGTTGAAGTGGGGGCTGAAGTGGTGGTGGTGGTGACGGGCGGTTAATTTACGACAAAACAGGATATGTGCTTAAATCTACATCAGAGACGTTATGCAGGGTCCATCGTGCTCATGTAATAATATTTGAATAATAATATAATATAATATGATATAATAAATAATATAATGATATTTATTATACACGCATTGCTCTGAAAACAACGTATCTAGAATGATTTACGCATAGTGCGTATTTCACTAGTGATTTACGTGGGGTTGTCATGACAACCAATCTGGGTTTTTTTTACTAATATTACCGGTAATATTCAAATTTATTACTCTGATTTTTTTCTATTTTCATGATTGAAAGCATGTATAATACATCTGTTAACTAACTTGTTGGTTTCAATCACTTAGAATATTTTACTCATTGCTACGCAACTCACAACCAACTCGTTAGTTTACCTGTATGTATACCAAATGGCATGACGGGGGTTTCTAATCGATCAACACAGATCACGTTCTTGAGATCACTTATGTGTGTAATAGATAATAATATCTATAAAAGAATAATTTACCTGTGTAATTCCTCACTGATTAGGATATAAATGCGTGAGTTTGGATCACATAATCAAATTACCGGGAAATTTAGAAAATCAGTTGATAATTACAGAGTTAAGTTGAAGATATTTGACAACAAAAGAATAATTTACCTCTGTAATTCCTCATTGATTAGGATATAAACGCGTGAGTTTGGATCGCATCATTAAACTACTAGGCAATTTAAAAAATTACTGATGATTACAGAGTTAAGTTGAAGAGTGAGTGAGTGAGTTTGGTTGCTTTACGCCCTTATCAATACATTATTATGGTTATATCAAGGGCGGGAGAGCTGAGAGGGAGTGAGTGAGTGAGTGGGATTGGTTGCTTTACACCCTAATCAACACATTTGATATGGTTATATCAAAGGGCGGGAGAGCTGAGAGGGAGGCAGTTTATGATCATACCCAGGAAATAGAGATAGAGAAGAAGGGTGAGAGAGACAGAGAAAAGAGACAGAAAGGCACTTTATGGTCTTACCCAGGAAATAGAGATGGACAAGAAGGGTGAGAGAGACAGAGAAAAGAGACCAAAAGGCAATTTAAGGTCTTACCCAGGAAAGAAATAGAGATAGAGAAGAAGGGTGAGAGAGTTGAAGATATTTGCAAAAATGTTATATGAGCCATACTAGATAGCTTTAGGGGACTTTTTTGAAAAGGAATGTCTCTTATGACCGGTCGATAAATACATCAATATTGTTTTCCGCTGTTTAAACTTAGCCCCCCCCCCCCGCCCCACTTCCAAACCTCTGAAGTCAGTGAAAGTTCCGCCAGTATTTCGCCCAGTTAATGGATTCCTTGATTAACATGGTCCAGGGCTTCGGAAATGTACGACATGCATTCACCAACCCACTCAAATAAGCCAAATTTAAGACATAAATATAATGACTTATAAATACAGTTCAACACAATTGTGAAGGAGTCACAAGTCGCAAAATTGATATTTTTATAGTGTTTTTTTCACAAGATCCCTTTATTGCAATGTTCTGATATTTATAGGGTTTAGCACTTATAGTCATATGAATCGATGTAACAAATTTATTCTTGCGTTTTGAAGGCCTCTGTAAGGAGTATATATTTAGTTACTTTACTGATAATTCAGAAACATTGCAAACTTGCAATTTGGTCAATACTAGGTAAATTCGAGTATATTCGGCATTGCATTGATTCTAGCAATCTGTTTGGTTAGGTTAAACTGTATTTTGAGCTTTATTTTCGTCTGAAATTTGGGTTATTTGAGAAGATTGGTGAAGTTGAATTGTACATTTTCTGAAGATCTGACCCATTTACGCTGATATTCCCAAGCACCCTATTGAGAACACAATCCAATTTCACCCGTTTCCTAGCCTTGACCCCATCGGCTATACCCGCACCCCTCCCTGCCACACCTCCCCACTCTGCCCTACACCCCACCACCCCACCCTTCTCATCTCAACATAGCACCACACCCCTTTACAACAGGTCATAGGTCAGATGTAGCTAACGCAGATGTGTTGCCATGGAAATGGGATGATCGGCTGATGATATTTTCTTTGGGATTCACCAGGTTAGTATAAAAAAGAACAGGTCATGGCTAAGGATACCAGATGTATCATCAGCACATCCACCCTGCAGCTAGTGGGTCAGATTTTCAGAAAATGTACAATTAGCAGCTGTACACATTTAGTAAATTCTTCTAAATTAGGCTGCAATTTGGTCAATACAAGGTAAATTCGAGTATATTTGGCCCTGAATTGATTCTAGCAATCGGTTTGGTTAGGTTGAACTGTATTTTGAACTTTATTTTCGTCTGGAATTTGGGTTATTTGAGAGGACTGGCGAAGTTGAATTGTACATTTTCGGAAAGTCTTACCCATCTAGAGGGAATGCGCGCTGAGAGGGGCTCAACTCCTAAAAGAACTCTGTATACGTAGGAATGGTATACACATCACTTCTACACTCCTTGTGAATCCTCCTTAAAGTTCGCTTCATATGTATAAATGTAAGTGATCTTAATGTTGATGTTAGACGTATTATAGTGCATCAGTAGTTGTCATAAAATAGAAGATTCTTAAAGCTGTGCTCTCAGTTAACTTCGGTAAAACATTGAACATTTTCTACTTCTTGTTCCATTCTTTTCCATACAATCTAAAAGTCATTTGACCGAAGTTTTGGCGGATTCTGTCAAGTTGTTTTTGCTACAGGCCTTCTAAAATATCCTCATTTGTATTTGGAAGACCAATCCAAATTTTTTCCTTTGGTGACTTCACTTATTATCGCTCACCGGCGGCTGTTTTTGCGCTCCACTGATCCTACTTCAAATTCTTGCTTAAGCATAACTGCGGCAGAATATTGATAAGCTCAGTCCTATTAGTCATAATATGAGTAAGTTGTGAAATTGTGATAATTGCTGAGGATGCAGCTTTTATTGTAGCTTACAAAATCTTGCCCTATATTATTTCAAATCCCCTTTTAGTTATTTCGTACACCATTTCGTTTATTTTCATATAATGTATACTGTTTTAGCTCACATATCCCCTTTAAAATAGAATAAAAACAGAAACTCAAATGATTTACATTTATTTAAACGGGAGGTTACAGGGTAAGAACTGTATTTCCGTGTTATTAAGATGTTTTCCCTAATGATAACGCTTCTCATAATTCCGACATATATATACATCGGTGTCCCACCGAAACACTTTGCTGTTTTGATTTTCCTTGTTATTGCTCACTGTTGCTCGTTTTATTGTAAAAAGACAAAATGTAACTTTAACTCACTTTCGCCAGTCTCCCTACCACTCCCTCCCTGTCCACAGCCTACATCTTGCTAGACGTCACCTCTGACGTCAGTAATGCCCAATACAATGGGGCTGCCCTACCCTATAGCACAAGAGAACCCAATACTCTACCGAAGAACGACCTCAAATCGATGAATATATTAAAATTTACTTTCAATCTCCTGACATCACTCTCACCCCTCATCTTCAATCCCTTATATATGTAACCACCCTTCTGTGTCAGATTCGCCCTTCTTCCCTTTCCATCCTCTCCCCATCTTTCCACAAGCCTATGTACCCATTCGAAATCCGCAACCCCCTCCATTTCCATCCCTCTATATCTAGCCCAATTCTATATACTTCTACAAGCTCCACGCTTCCTCCACCCCACCTAAATATAACCCCCTTCTGCGACACATTCTCCCTCTTCCCTTCCCCCTTCCACCCTCCCCCATCTTTCCGCAACCCTATGGAGTCTAGATCCAAACCACCAGATCAGATAAGAATTGTATGTCAGTTATTGAATGCCTACTTTGCTAATCAGTTTCTTGGCCTAGGACAAGGCGTTCGAATGGGATTATAGTGACATTTTCTGGTCTTAATGGAATTATAATGGCACTTTGCGTTTTGAGGCGAGAGGTCCTCCGTTTGAAGGGACGCTCTCACCTTTGGGCCTAGACTGTATGCACCCCTTCCATCCCACAACTCCAACCATTTCCAACCTTCCATAGTTTACTCCGTTCCTTGTAAATATTTCTATACAACTCCCAACTCTTTTCATCCACCCTCTTAAGCCCTTTTTACCCACTTTTATCCCATCCGCACCCCTATTCTCCTCCACCCCGCTGCACACCACCCCTAGGGGTCAGTAAAGCCCCATACCCAGGTCCCCACACAAGCCACCCCACTGAAATGAGATCTCAAATTGACGAGTGGATAAGCATCGCTTCATGGCAACCATGTTTGCCACATGGCAGATGTAAGATTCAGTCTTGCCCTTCTCAAGCTTCTTCTATTGACCGCCAGGGGTCATTCAATTTAACGCTTCACCAAGGCAACCAGCGTCCAGATTGCGTCTACTGTTGCAGGACATCTGCTATTGTGTAGATTTCATAGTGAAATGAACAATGTGATTTATCAATGAAGGCGTATTCAGACTTGATATCGGATACAAGATGTAACAATATATTCAGTTGTACTGGATGTCTGGTCTTGGAAATTTGAGATTCAATGATATTCATGAATGGTCATATGAAATGAAATGAAATGAAAACGAGCCAATGTGACTATTTAATAGCAGGTTTGAAAATGTGTAAAGACCTTCTTATTTAAAGCTGCACTCTCAGCTAACATCCGTCAAGAACTGAAACTGTTTACTTCTTTTTCCATTCTTGTCCAAACCACATACAAGTAAGTTAACCAAAATTGTAATAATTATTTGAACATTTAAACAAAGGATCAGATCCGACTAAAGTCTAATTTCAGCTCAAGCTTTCCATGTTCAGCCTCCTTCACTTGCACCATACAATTATAATCCAGGTTAGCCCAATTATAAAACTATCGATCCCTTGACCCAGTTCATTTTTAATTTTGAAAAGTTTTTTTACCTGGTTATGAGGACCAGGAGACCCCTTGTTAACCTTGATTACCTCTCGCTATTAATGAGTTACAACATGAAATATCAATAGTAAATTCCCTGCTAATTAACTCAGCCCGCCGCCATCGACCCTTCCCCGGCCTTCTCATCCACTTCCTGCCTCAGGCATTATGGGATTGACTATTCAGGTCTCGCTACAGTCTTTCTGCCACTGAATGTTGCACCCTGGGTAATTCTGTCAACACATTTACAATAGTGGATCAGAATTAGTATGCCTTGGGATCTGGGACGAATGTTTTGACTTGTTTACTGATGTAAGTATAGTATATTGGTAGATGTTCTGCTTGAGAACTAGTAAATAGAAATATCAAGTAAATATTAAAATGTTTAAGTTGAGGTGTCACCAAAGCTAGTATCTCAGCAATTTGTATATACTTGAGTTTATTCAGTGATGAATTATTTACACTTGAAGTTTTTTTTCGGTGTTTCCAACTTTTCGGATCCTTGTTAGTTCATTTGTCAGGGAATAGTTAAATACGGATCTTTAGGAGGATATATATGGGTCAGATCTCCAGAAAACGTACAATTAGCCTTCACCAATCCTCTCAAATAACCCACATTTAAGACGAAAATCAGGTTCAAAATACAGTTCAACATGGCCGGACAGATTTATTGAATGAATACAATACAGAATGTATTCAGATATACCTAGTATTTATCAATTTTCACTCTAATTTAGCAGAATTTGATAAATGTGTAAAACTGTAGATTGTGTATTTTCTGAAAATCTGACACATATAAGAAAAAAGTTGAATTGTAGATTTTCTGATATTCTGACCCATATACCCATGCAGGTTGCTTTCAGCCCACTTATGGCAATCGGTAGAATCATTCACATATCCTCGATAATAGAAGATACTAAACAATATCTATAGTGTCTGTGTACTTGTTTTCGGGAATTAACTTCATCGTAAATGTCATTATCTTATTGTCTACAGATGGAAATTAATATGATGGACGTTATCAAGGATGTGCTAAAATATAATGAATAGTCAGGAACTGCATGATTCATTGTTCATCACTTCCGGTTCTCTATTTCCATATTGATATTTTACATGTGTTGGAGTTCTTCCAAAGACATTCATTAACCTTTGAGGAAATAGCAAATCTTGATAAGGGGAAGAATGCGGTCAACCGGAAGTGTTAACTAGGGCGATGAGATATCCGATCATTGATCTCTGCCTGTAATTAAATACTCAGATCTATAGAAATATGGGTTTGCTGTTCTCTTTTATTGCCAGGAAGAAATGTGCCATTGTTGTAGAAAACGCTTCACTTAAATCCGTTGTCAATAAAATAAATCATCGATTATACATGATAAAAGAAAGGAATTGGTCAGTACCGGTACGTTGGACTGTGGAATTTTAAGAGTGAGATGTGATCTTATGAGAACTTGAAAGCACCTCGACTGTAGGGACTGTAGTAACTTCAAAAGTTACTACAGTCAAAAGTTGTAAAAAAAAATAGTAGAAGAATAAAAAAGAGCAGGAAAAGAAGACGCATATAAACAAAAAGTAAGAACAGGAAGAAGATAACAGAAATTGAAATAGAAGGAAATGGAGAAGCAAAGAAGAAGAAACCATAGAAAACTTTAGGAAGAATGATACAGTAATCGCCCCAGTAATATGTGATAAACTGTCTGATTTTCGGAGGACTCAGCACTTTTAGTCAATGAATCCACGTACCAACCTTCAGGACAGTGTATTAAATATATCTTTGCGTTTTGAAGGTCATCCTATAGTGTATATTTAGTTATTTTACTGGTAATTACCCATCCATTTTTTTTTCATACATAAATATCACAAAGCATAAAGTATAGAAACACTTCATAGATGTCCTTAATGTTAACCACCATTGGAATCAGCTTGATGCCATTTTTTCAAATATGATATCTGAACTACTTTTGCGACTTGTGACTCATTTCTCGGTAACACATCACATATAGAAACTAAAATACACCCATGGGTCAGATTTTTATAAAATGTACAATTCAACTTCGCCAATCTTCTCAAATGACCCAAATTTCAGACGAAAATAAAGTTCAAAATACAGTTCAACCAAACCAAACAGATTGCTAAAATCAATGCAGTGCCAAATATACTCAAATTTACCTAGTATTGACCAAATTGCAGCCTAATTTAGCAGAATTTACTAAATGTGTGCAGCTGCCAATTGTACATTTTCTGAAACTCTGACCCCCATACACCAGCCAGAGACAAGGACTGTATGGGAGAGCAGTGAGTGGTAGAACCCAGTACAGAGCGGCCAGAACAAATCAGAGAGGAGCTGGTTGTAGAGAGGCTTATGATGGTGGTGAACTATAGGAGTAATTAGTGAGAAGCTCTCAATGCTGGAGCAGTAAATGGCGGCCTGAGCAGCTCTACCACTCAATTAGCCTCATTTGTATTGGGCGAGGGCTTCCTCCCGCTGCTAGATCTGGGCATCTGGTGGTGGCGATGAGCATGGGATGTCATGGGGGTGGTGAGGTACATCAGATAGGGGGTTGAGGTAACATCAGATAGGGGGTGAGGCATGGGATGTCATGGGGGTGGTGAGGTACCATCAGATAGGGGGTGAGGCATGGGATGTCATGGGGGGTGAGGTAACATCAGATAGGAGGTGAGGTACCATCAGATAGGGGGTGAGGCATGGGATGTCATGGGGGTGGTGAGGTAACATCAGATAGGGGGTGAGGTAACATCAGATAGGGGGTGAGGTATGGGATGTCATGGGGAAGGGTAGAGGTAACATCAGATAGGGGGTGAGGCATGGGATGTCATGGGAGGGGTGGGGGGTGAGGTAACATCAGATAGGGGGTGAGTCATGGGGGTGGTGAGGTAACATCAGATAGGGGGTGAGGTAACGTCAGATAGGGGGTGAGGTAACGTCAGATAGGGGGTGAGGTAACGTCAGATAGGGGGTGAGGTATGGGATGACATGGGGGGGTGAGGTAACAGGGGATAGGGGGGTGAGGTATGGGATGACATGGGGGTGGTGAGGTAACATCAGATAGGGGGGTGAGGTAAGATCAGATAGGGAGTGAGGTATGGGATGACATGGGGGGGATGAGATATGGGATGACATGTGGGGGGGGGGGGGTAACATCAGATAGGGGGTGAGGTATGGGATGTCATGGGGGTGGTGAGGTAACATCAGATAGGGGGTGAGGTATGGGATGTCATGGGGTTGGGGTGAGGTAACATCAGATAGGGGGGTGAGGTATGGGATGTCATGGGGGGGGGTGAGGTATCATCAGATAGGGGGGTGAGGCATGGGATGACATGGGGGGGTGAGGTAACATCAGATAGGGGGGTGAGGTATGGGATGTCATGGGGGTGGTGAGGTAACATCAGATAGGGGGGTGAGGTATGGGATGTCATGGGGGTGGTGAGGTACCATCAGATACGGGGTGAGGCATGGGATGTCATGGGGGTGGTAAGGTAACATCAGATAGGGGGTGAGGCATGGGATGTCATGGGGGGGTGAGGTATGGGATGTCATGGGGGTGGTGAGGTAACATCAGATAGGGGGTGAGGCATGGGATGTCATGGGGGGGGGGGGTGAGGTATGGGATGTCATGGGGGTGGTGAGGTAACATCAGATAGGGGGTGAGGCATGGGATGTCATGGGGGGGGGGTGAGGTATGGGATGTCATGGGGGTGGTGAGGTAACATCAGATAGGGGGTGAGGTATGGGATGTCAACTTCACCAATCTTCTCAAATAACCCAAATTTCAGACGAAAAAAAAGTTCAAAATACAGTTCAACCTAACCAAACCGATTGCTAGAATAAATGCAATGCCAAATATACTCAAATTCACCTAGTATTGACCAAATTGCAGCCTAACTTGCAATCTGGCCACTGTTGACAAAACGGTGTCGATGCAAAGTTGATGCAAAGACGATGGAATTGCCGGCAAAGTATATGTGGAATCTCATCGCCACTACCCTTACCAATGCAGTTTTTACATCGCCCACTCACTGTCGGTCATCGCTGGTTATTGCCGAAGGCATAGCGATGGCAAGTTGATGCAAAGACGATAGAATGAATTTCACAAAAATCTTATCAACTACCTCATCGCCAACGATTTTTGTTGACAGTGGCCGGACCGCTTAATTTAGCAAAATTAATTAAATGTGTACAGCTGCCAATTGTACATTTTGATGATACAGGATGACATTAGAAATGATATTTTTCCCGTTCTTTTTTTATTTTTATAGATTCATTTAGATATTTTAATACACTGTCTTGGTATTTGTTATATATTCGCATGACTTAACACGTGATACTTAACACACTAGAAATGTGAACATTCCTACAAATAATATCCTGTCAATAAAACACTTTTTTGCAACCTATGATTCATTCTTCTGTGACACATCACATATACATTTCTGTCCCTCTTTTCCCTGTCTCTCTCTCCCTTCTTCTCTATCTCTTATTTCCTGGGTATGATCATACACTGCCTCCCTCTCAGCTCTCCCGCCCTTGATATAACCATATTAAATGTGTTGATAAGGGCGTAAAGCAACCAATCTCACTCACTCACTCCCTCTCAGCTCTCCCGCCCTTGATATAACCATATTAAATGTGTTGATAAGGGCGTAAAGCAACCAATCTCACTCACTCACTCCCTCTCAGCTCTCCCGCCCTTGATATAACCATATTAAATGTGTTGATAAGGGCGTAAAGCAACCAATCTCACTCACTCACTCCCTCTCAGCTCTCCCACCCTTGATATAACCATATTAAATGTGTTGATAAGGGCGTAAAGCAGCCAATCTCACTCACTCACTCCCTCTCAGCTCTCCCGCCCTTGATATAACCATATTAAATGTGTTGATAAGGGCGTACAGCAACCAATCTCACTCACTCACTCCCTCTCAGCTCTCCCGCCCTTGATATAACCATATTAAATGGGTTGATGAGGGCACAAAGCAACCAATCTCACTCACTCACTCATTCCAGTCCTGTCTGTTGTGGGGCTTTTCTGTAGGGTGCCCCAAGTATGTTGCAAAGGTCTAACCTCCTCCTTCCAGTTCTCCTACACGATGTCCTTGGTTTCCGCTCTTGTACTTCCCCTCTGATATCCAGGAGAGGGCTGGTTGTGTGATGGGGTTGGAGGCTTTGGGTCAGATTATCAGAAAATGCACAATCTACATTTCTACACATCTCTCAAATTCTGCTCAATTAGTGTGAAAAATGATAAATACTGAGTATATATATCTGACTGTATTCTGTATTGTATTCATTCAATAAACCTGTCTGGTTATGTTGAACTGTATTTTGAAACTGATTTCCTTTCTGAATCTGGGTTATTTGAGGGGATTTGTGAAAGCCAATTGTACATTTTCTGAAGACTTGACCCTTTTGGCAAAGGAGATGATCTAACCACGTCCATCACCATCTGGCTATGGGCTCCTGTTGAAGACTTCTTGATTGGCGATTCACTATGGCCAGAACATCTGTGCAGAGGATCCCTCTAAATTTGTTGTGCCTAATCTATTTATTTATTATTTGAGCCTTATTTATTAATTGGTAGTATCTATGAACACTGACTTCGAAATGTTTTTCCTCAAAGGTACTAGGGATAGCTTTTGCCTGTTACTGTTGTTTAATATGCCCTGATGTTTTTAAAATGATGTTAAGTAATAGTTCTGATATGTTTAAATACGCATGTACCCTCTTTTAGTAACTTATGGTCTTATAATTAGCAAGATTCTGAAGGTGCAAAGAGTGTGCAGAATATGTTTTGAACTCTGGTGATCTTAGGATTACGTCATTGGAAGTGTTGCAAGAAGCATGTTCTGTTCTGACTTTTACAAATGAAAAAACACGATCTGCTGCTTTTTCTTGATTTAAGAAGTCAATCATTTGTAAGTTTTCTGAAGGTGTTTACTATACTTCTAGCTCTATTCCTAGTACAACCCCAGACTGAAAGGCTAAGGAGAAGGTCTTGGTGTGTTGGTAGAATGTAGACTGGAATCAGAGTGTCCCAACAACCAAAACCATGCTCCTTATGTACCCCTCAACCTGGGGCATGTGACCAACCTGGTTACAGGTACATTTTAATGTAAAAGCTTAATGTAATACAAACATAAAATCTAGGGAAAACAGCAATATTTCAAGCTTGAACAAGGCTCTACCACCCTCTGTAATCCCTGGGTCTGGGATAGCTTCCTAGGCGCCCATAAGGGGGATTAAGAATGCCTAGGGATTAATACCCTATGAAAGCCTCATGGTTTAATCCAGCTTGTTCTTAAACAACTTTAATACTCATAATAATTCCCTAAATCGAATCATTTATATTTGCTAATACACATCTAAATATTTAAAACATGATTTATCATAATGTTATATGTGTTGAGATGTTATTGGAATGATGTCCCTGTGTTAAAATCAAAATCAATATTAAAAGTAGACCGAATTAACCAGTAGCTTTTCACGTAACTTAATTGGACATGTATGGATATTACCCTTCCAATGTATGAAAGATACTGACATTACATACAAATTATTGTGACTCGATTTTAAGTAATGACTTATTCCCACCCCCTCCAATCCACCAACGATGTATTTCTAGATAACTTCATTTCTAGGAACGGAATGATGAACAAGAGAACCCCCCACCTGATACTCGTTGGACATGATTGCAAAGGCAATTATTCTGTATCCCCTCATGGTAATATAAAGTAATAAGCTATATTTTCCCACATGACCATGTCTGTATGTATCGGTAGTAGGGTCAGATCTTCAGAAAATGTACAATTCGCCTTCACCAATCCTCTCAAATAACCCACATTTAAAACAAGAATAAGCTTCAAAATGCAGTTTAACATAACAGAACTGATACTTTAAATCAATGTGATATCAAATATACTCAGATATCCCCGGTATTAATCATTTTTCAGCCAAATTTATCAGAATTTCTTAAATGTATAGAGCTGCCAATTGTACATTTTCTGAAATCTAATCCAATATCCTAGTCTGCAGCATCTATGAGTAATTTAATACACTCCCCGCCAGTCTAATTAATTTCAAGTTTCGCCATCGCCCATCTGACTACATGTCCTATTTCTAGGCTAAGCCAGTTAAATATCACACCTGGAATATGACTTTAATTGATGCAGTTTTTATGCCAGACACGAAGGCCTTACTCTCAAAGCATACCAGCACGAACGCCAAGTCGCTCGACTATAGATAGATGACTTATAGTATGGCTTGAGATTTGGGAATTTTTTTTTTTACACGAACTTTATTCAGGAAATAGAACATGGTATATGCCAGTGTTAAATTTTGTGTTACGGTTAGGGATTTCCCTGTATTCCACCGCATCCTGAAATTCTCAAAGAAACATTTGTATAATAATCACGGTGTTACATATCATTGTTCGACAGAAAATGAGCTGGTAAAATGAGAACCAAGATTGAATTTGATTGAACAGAATGTCAAGGCTATGAATGATTATAAAGATCAAATGTCGGATCTGGCAATATAAGACTTCAGTATGAAAGGTCATTTTTTTGTAATAATAATTCATTATTAATTCATTTTAACTCATAATTCATAAACCATATAAATTCATAATGGGCAAAAATAATTACTCTCTGGGTAACAAACACGTCCGATATTAAGCATCGTTATTAAAGCAATGGAAATTATATTACAAAATGAAGTATCAAAATCTTGCAAAAATATGACCCCTAATAATCTTTTAATACACTATTGTTCTGTGTCTCGCAGCAATTTCCATAAAATAATAAAACATATCTGAAGAAAATTTTAGATGTGTGTGTTTTAGTGATGCCGTACATAGATCCTCGTTAGTCTTTGTCTTTCATTTCATTTCTTTTTTAGCTGATCCAGGTTTAATAATTAGTGCTTGAAGTTAGGTGGTGAGGGGAGGTACAGGAGGTATGAGTGGGGAGGACCTGAGAGGTGGGATCAGTCTAGGCCCAAAGTTGAGAGAGTCCCTTCAAATGAAGAGAAAGCCTCTCGCCTCTAACCGCAAAGTGCCATTATAATTCCAATAAGAACGCAAAATGTCATCATATTCCCATTAAGATATAAATAGAGAATAGAGAAATAGGTCTATTCGCATGATTATAATAATGATTTCATATTTCTATAGCCTACGTTCTACAAAACATTCTCCATTATTTTATAAGACTTTCTGATCGAACCAAACATATTTCAAATTGAATGCTTGGCCAAGGAGATAGACAGTAAAGCCACACTTTGGCGTGGAGGGACTAAAAGTCTACAAAATTGTTAAGCTCAAGTTAGTACAGATAACACAGAGGTCGAGCAACTAAGATTTTAAATATAATTATTGATGAAGCATCTGAACTATTTTAGTCAAAAACCATTAAATGGAAGTGGAAGAGTAAAGAAAATCCGAAAATCCAAAAGTAACCCACAAAATACAAGGGACACGACATATTTGTCTTAGGATTTTAGATTTGTTTTGTTTTTCTCTCTTTCTCTTCTATAATTACTTGTTCCTTTTATTGAGAAAGGGTAGCGAAACATCAATACACACGATACATTTGATACTTTCAATTTTCTGAAAGAAATTTCAAAATTTTCTACATTGAACACTGATTAGGTACGGTATGTTGTAACATAATAGCGACGGTAAGCGATAATAAGTGACGACACATCCACATCCAACTAAGTGGGTCAGATTTTTAGAAAAGGTACAATTCACCTTTACTAATCCTCTCAAATAACCACATTTAAGACTAAAATTAGCATCAAAATGCAGTTTAACACAGCAAAGCAGATACTTTAAATCAACACGATACCCAATATACCAAGATATATTCGGTACTCATCATTTTTTCAACCTAATTTAGCAAAATTTCCTAAATGTGTAGAGCTGCCAATTGTACATTTTCTGAAAATCTCACCCATATACATCTCAGGGCCTGCTATAAATCAACGTAAAATAATTCCTCTGACATTTTGTTCATATCAACTCCAGATTGGTACGAACGGAACAAAAAAAACACGAAAAAGAAAGACAAATTATACATGCAGTTCTCTTTGATTTAACAAATATTATTTCTAACAATGTAGAATATTTGTGGTTGTGGGGAACCAGGTTACTTGGGCACTGACCACAACATACACACTCACACAAAGGTCACCCTTTAATACTACTAGCTCCTCCTCCAGGCATAAGAACTCCATCCAGGGGATGGCTATCTATATAGGTGTAGGAGGTACACACTGGAGAATAATTGGTAGATAAGGAGAGATATTCATTTTTAAAGAGTGTTTTATCCAAGTTTGGCCAATATTTTGCAAGCATATCGGTCTGATTTTCTGAAAATATACAATTCAAAACTGTACTCATTTAGTAAATCCTGCTAAAATAGGCTGCAATTTGGTCAATAAAAGGTAAATTCGAAAATATTCTGCATTGCATTGATTCTAGCAATCTGTTTGGTTAGGTTGAACTGTATTTTGAACTTTATTTTAGTCTGAAATTTGGGTTATTTGAGAAAATACGCGAAGTTGAATTTTACATTTTCTGAAGATCTGACCCACATAGGTGTAGGAGGTACACACTGGAGAATAGGTAGATAAGGTGATATATTCATTTTTTAAAGAGTGTTTTTATCCAAGTCTGGCCAATATGTTGCAAGCATGTACACAAATAATTGAGTGGGAACATGTTTAAGCTGTGAGATCATGATGAATTACCTTCAAAATCGTTTAAATTATCAGATCTTGTATTTTCATTGATGGCTTTTACCTTAATTCTGCCTTAATACACGATCAGGTATATAATTCCGAATAGAGGTATACATAGAGCTAAGAGGCTTTATCTATAATTCGCAAACCCACTGTGGTGCTGTTAGAGATGAAATAAACAAATGTCTGCAACGTATGATAGGGTCGGGGGGTGGGGTGGGGGGGGGGGGAGACATCGAGAAGATCAAAGTCGTTTGCTTACAAGATCTGTTTGTTTGAATATTTTCATTTTTTGGGCGTCTAGTCCTTGAGGTTGTATAAATACAACTACCAAATTTCAAGACTGTTTATTGATTATATCAGTGAGTTTCTTAGATCATCCTATTGAGTTTATTTAGCTACTTTACTGGTAATTATCCACCCAGAAATATTGCAAAAGTTTTTTGTTTTTTAAAAATAAATAAATAACTAAAAAGATAAAAGTACTTATTAGATTCCTTAATGTTTACATTCATTGGAATCGGCTTGATCTCCTCTTGTCAAATATGGTGATATCTCAAAAATTCATATTTTGCAACTTATGACTCATTTTCCTGAAACGGATCACATATGCATCAGACTTGTTTATTTAAAACGGTATACCTTTATCCTATTCAACACCCCCCCCCCTCCCACCCACCCCCACCCCCGCGCCGACTGACAAACATACCCAGGCGACACTAAAATATCACCTTAATTATGTCTGCTTGTGTACGAAATGTCAACTTGACATTGCCTCGATATTATCTCAATATGAAAAGAAAGTGATTCAGCGTAGAAGGTTAATACGTTATCATTTAACTACTTAATCACGCTTAATATGTAATTAAAATTGTATAATTAAGTACTAGAAGGTGGACCACTATTACCAATGGCAATAGAAGAAGGCTTTGAGTAAATTAATTTACTAAATCAGTGTTCTTGTTCAAATAATTAAAGAGACGACTTCTTTTAATTTTGTATTATACTCTTTAAAAGCATTCTCACAGTGCGCGTTGGTAACTATTTGTTACCGTTTCTCCTACTATACGAATTAGAGGAGGTAGATATTGGTATTATACATGGGTCAGATTTTCAGAAAATGTACAATTGCTAGATCAACATATTTGGTACGTTCTGCTAAATCGGACTGAGAAATCGTCAACATTAGATATATATGTGTGTATTTGGTATTGGATTGATTCAAACAATCTGTTTGGTTATGTTGAACAGTATTTTGAACCTGATTTTGGTCTTAAACTTGGGTTATTTCAGAGAATTGGTGAAGTCCAATTGTACATTTTCGGAAAATCTGACCCACATATCAAAAGTAAAAAATGTTTATAGAAGTATTATGTATGTTTATTAAGTTATCAAAACAGAACTTCGTGAATTCATGACTTCATTAATAATTAGCGTAATCAATACCCAAATTACCCATTCTGACCCCATACATGTACTTCTATCTTTCAGTATCCTGATCTCTATTAAAAGAGCATGGCCTGATATGATGTGCTGATATTGGACACGTGACCGGATATAGATAGCACGTGATCAGGGTTGAATTAATGAGTAGAGAGGTATGGAGTTTAACCCTACATGATATATCATGCTCTACATAGATGGAAAACAAGGCCTATCAGCTTTGTGTTATCATGTGTTCCATATATAGGTCAGATCGTCATATGTTCATTACAATAGGAAAGTTCCCCTTCCCCCCCCCCCCACACACACCTGATTCCTTCCTTCTCTCTCTTTCTCTCTCCTCTCTTTCTCACTCTCTCTTCCTCTCGATCCTCCCACTTTCTCCTCTCTCTATTTTGACCCCTTGTCTCTTCTTTTTTTCCCCTCTCTCTCTATTCTCTCTCTCCCCCTGTCTCTTCTTTTCTCTCCCCTCTCTCTATTTTCTCCCAACCAATACACACCGCTATTTTTTCCTCACCCCTTCTCTCTATTCTCTTTCTCCCTCTCTCCTAAAGACGAGATACGAAGCTAGATTTCGAATTCGGTCTAAAATCGGTCAGAAACCGCCTCAGTGTTTTCCCCAACTGAACAAATTCACCTATGTAGGATACATACAGGTTAACTAACGTGTTGGTTGAAGGAGCGTGAATATTGCACGAGTTGTGTAGCAACGAGTGCAATATTCTAAGCGACTGAAACCAACGTGTTAGTTAACAGATTTACTATACATGCTTTCAATCGTGAAAATAGAAAAAATTGAGTCATGAATTTGAATTTTACCGGTAATCTTAGTAAAAAAAACCCAGATTGGTTGCCATGACAACCCCATGTAAATCACTGGTGAAATACGCACTATGCACAAATCACTCTAGATACGTTGTTTTTAGAGCAATGCGTGTATAATAAAATCGGCTGGCCAACCAACATATTTACTTTCCTAAATCTATCAGTCAGTCGGCTTAGTGGGTCTCGTACTTAACTCTTCCTACTCTTCCTACAAGGCCTCCCCGTTTCTTTTTCTCTAACTTTTCCACCAATATGGTTACAGGCTAGAAAAGCACAACAGTAAGCAGACACACTATTCCGCCATAAACACGCAATCACCATCCGATGTCTCTAATTAAAATATCTCTTCACTTCTCTCGCCATCTCCCCTTCCTCGCCTCCCTGGACAAGAACTCTATGAGGATAATTAGAGGCGAAATTTAACTCTCAGCTTCACTTCGTTTTCTGTAATGGGACCAGTTGCTTTAAAGCCTATTGATACCTAGATCTGAGTGGATGGGATTCGATGGTGAAATGTGCTCGAGTATCAGTTACTTTAAGAGGATTTAATCATTTGAGAAAGTTTTTATTTCGAAGGCATGATTGAAATAGGATTTGTAAGATGTTGAGATTAGTGGAATTGAATTACTTATAACTGAATTAATTCATGGTGGAATGTTAATTTAGATTCATATTGAAAGGCAAGCAAAGAGGATGCATGGGTCAGATCTTCAGAAAATGTACAATTCAATTTCGCCAATCATCTGAAATAACCCAAATTTCAGACGAAAATAAAATTCAAAATTCAGTTCAACCTAACTAAACAGATTGCTAGAATCAATGCAATGCCGAATATATTCGAATTTACCTTGTATAGACCGAATTGTAGCCTAATTTAGCAGAATTTACTCAACGTGTACAGCTGCCAATTGTACATTTTCTGAAAATCTGACCCATGTGTTACTGAAAGAGTGATTCAGCAATGTAGGATTAAATCTACAGCGGATATGATCGCCATGTAAATACGTAGGACTAGTGTTCTTCAGCTAAATTACTCAAATCTAGTCTTGTTTTCCTTTTATTTAAGGTTCTGTTGACAGAATATATTTTATACACTCTCTTGAACTTTGGTGTATGTACTAATGCAACAAACGCACCACATAAAATGCGAACATTCCCACAAAGAAATATTGTGAATAAAGCACTTTGAAAAAATAGCAACTTTGCAACTTGCGACCTCATTTTCCTGTAATGTGTGGTTAAGGCAATGTCACCTGTTAAAATTTGCATTAAACGACAGACAGTACAAGACATATCCACTTGCAAAATGACTGTATCGCTTAGTCCTAATTGGGTAGAGTTTGAACAACCTGAAATGGACTCATTGCTAAGCTCTGTAGGGTAAGTAGTCAGGAATACAGCAATGCCGTCATTGTAAATCACCTTTAAGGACACTTCACAAGGCCACACCTAGATATGGGTCAGATTTTCAGAAAATGTACAATTGGCAGCGGTACACATTTAGTATACCTCAAAATTTGGCTGCAATTTGTTGAATACTAGGTAAATTCGAGTATATTTGGCATTGCATTGATTCTAGCAGTCTGTTTGGTTAGGTTGAACTGTGTTTTGAACTTTATTTTCCTCTAAAATTTGGGTTATTTGAGAAGATTGACAATGTTGAATTGTACATTTTCTGAAAATCTCACCCATATATGACATCAGCAGGCCTTCCAAGGTGTCACTGTCAGTGCTCTGGGGTCGATAGCACCTAGTAAGTGTAGGCTAACTATGCTAATTGTGATCAGAGATGTTGTTCCGAGCTTTCACCAGGTACTTCACGATTAGATGTCATGATTTAACGTTCCCTGTTTATCTGAATTGAATAACTGCAACTACAATAAAATGTCTTTTAAGGTGCGATTCCACTGGATTGCTTATAATATATATGTGCTCATGGCTTGCTCTTGCTTTGCTTATTTATATTGTGTCTTTCATTTCGCTCTTTGTTCGCTTTTATTTTTAATGCAATACAAGCACAGAACGATTCTACTGGTTTGCTTATTTCCTTATGAAATCAATGGTAAATCACTTGGTCTGCTCTCATTACGCTCTTGGACCGCTACTTAAACAGGCATGAAAAGTGTCATGTAGTTGCACTCATATCAAACACAACAGATATGAGCGCAACGCCCTGCGCTCTTCTAAAGAAGCGCAAATAGGCACTTTTTAGAGCATACAGAAAGCGCAATAACCGATTCCATTAGACCGCTCTGGTTTTGCTCTATCTCCGCTTGTTATGTGCTCAAGATAATAAACAAGAGCAGACCACGAGCAGATCGAAAGAGCGATCCAGTGGAATCGCACCTTTAAGTTGAATGTCCCCTGTTTAACTGTTTAAAATATATGCTTAACACCTTCTTTTCTTAAATGAATAACTGCAATTACTACAATTGAAAATGCTCTTTTGTTGTAGACAATTCAGGCGATAAAAAACGTTTTTTATTGTAAATATAGTACTGAAAGAGTACACAGATTTCATTTTAACTTTCCCTTGAAACACTTGGAACAACCCAAGTAGTTTCAAGGAAAATCCTCAGTAATAAACAGTCCTAAAAATTAGAAAGGTTTTAATTGTAAATCCTGATGAAGGATCCTGATAAAGGTCGAATGTAAGACCGAAACGTAGATCGCCCCAACGTATTAAACCTCCTTCAAATATAAACATCTGTGTCCCTTCGTGTTTTGAGTTGTCTCAATCACTTAGAATTTTAATTGTAAATCTCTATTATAATCATCAGTTGTGTATGAAATTAGGGTGTAACTGCAAACGCCCTATAATCCACATTTTAATGACCGCACCTATATAACGTTATCAGGCCGTACAGCACTTCACTTTATAATTGAACATTGCACTCCCCGGAGACTATTGATTTAGGACAGGCTGTCTGAGTTAATTTAGGTAATAGTACTTTTATGATCTTTCCGACGATGCTTTTCTAAACAAAATCATAAAAATAAATCAATCATGAATAGATCTGTAATCAACCCTTAATGCCCACATTGGAAATGTTATTGCATACAATTTCAAACCCGGTCCTGGGTATGACCATAAAGTGCCTTTCTGTCTCTTTTCTCTGTCACTCTCTCTCTCCCTTCTTCTCTATCTCTATTTCCTGGGTATGACCATAAAGTGCCTTTCTGTCTCTTTTCTCTGTCACTCTCTCTCTCCCTTCTTCTCTATCTCTATTTCCTGGGTAAGACCATAAACTGCCTCCCTCTAAGCTCTCCAGCCCTTGATATAACCCTATTAAATGTGTTGATAAGGGCGTAAAGCAACCAATCTCACTCACTCACTCCCTCTCAGCTCTCCCGCCCTTGATATAACCATATTAAATGTGTTGATAAGGGCGTAAAGCAACCAATCTCACTCACTCACTCACTCTCAGCTCTCCCGCCCTTGATATAACCATATTAAATGTGTTGATAAGGGCGTTAAGCAACCAATCTCACTCACTCACTCACTCTCAGCTCTCCCGCCCTTGATATAACCATATTAAATGTGTTGATAAAGGCGTAAAGCAACCAAACTCACTCACTCACTCTCAGCTCTCCCGCCCTTGATATAACCATATTAAATGTGTTGATCAGGGCGTAAAGCAACCAATCTCACTCACTCACTCACTCTCAGCTCTCCCGCCCTTGATATAACCATATTAAATGTGTTGATAAGGGCGTAAAGCAACCAATCGCACTCACTCACTCACTCTCAGCTCTCCCGCTCTTGATATAACCATATTAAATGTGTTGATAAGGGCGTAAAGCAACCAATCGCACTCACTCACTCCCTCTCAGCTCTCCCGCCCTTGATATAACCATATTAAATGTGTTGATAAGGGCGTAAAGCAACCAATCTCACTCACTCACTCACTCTCAGCTCTCCCGCCCTTGATATAACCATATTAAATGTGTTGATAAGGGCGTTAAGCAACCAATCTCACTCACTCACTCACTCTCAGCTCTCCCGCCCTTGATATAACCATATTAAATGTGTTGATAAAGGCGTAAAGCAACCAAACTCACTCACTCACTCTCAGCTCTCCCGCCCTTGATATAACCATATTAAATGTGTTGATCAGGGCGTAAAGCAACCAATCTCACTCACTCACTCACTCACTCACTCTCAGCTCTCCCGCCCTTGATATAACCATATTAAATGTGTTGATAAGGGCGTAAAGCAACCAATCGCACTCACTCACTCACTCTCAGCTCTCCCGCTCTTGATATAACCATATTAAATGTGTTGATAAGGGCGTAAAGCAACCAATCGCACTCACTCACCCACTCTCAGCTCCCCCACCCTTGATAACCAATCTCACTCACTCACTCATAACTATGTCTCTGTCTCTATCAGGGACTCTGGTGCTGTAAATCAATCATGTAGGGTACTTTTATTAGTTTATCAAAATAGTTAATATCTTAAAGCTACCTTTTCTAAATCCCCAAGAGCAACTCCCACGATTAAAAACGACCTATTTGCAATCGCAAATTGGTTCATTGCAATCCCCCTATAAACCACATTCTGATGGCCTCACTTATATGACGTCATCCTAGATGACGTTATCAGGACGCAGCACCAGTGCTTCACTTTAATTGCACACGTCCAAGAGAGTCTCAAGCAGCAAGTGAGGCAGGGCTAACTAAGCCAATTTAGATCAGAGATAGAGTGTTGATCTATGCAAAATGTGGTCTATATTAGCTATACACTAATTATTGAGCTATCTTACTGACTAGATGACGCCATTAAGGTTGCCTGTTTACGATTGGTATCATTGTTCTATCTTAACTTCATTCCGATGGAATCATAAAAAAAGGTTTTTTCCATAAATAACAAAATGTGATTGTTATATTCATATATTGTTGTCTTCTGTCCAAAGGAAATGCATACTAGAATACTTCACTTAAGGGTCAGATTTTCAGAAAATGTACAATTGGCAGCTGTACACATTAAATAAATTCTGCTAAATTAGGCTGCAATGTGGTAAATACTAGGTTAATTCGAGTATATTCGGCATTGCATTGACTCTACCAATCTGTTTGGTTAGGTTGAACTGTATTCAGAACCTGATTCATGTATAAAATTTGGGTTATTTGAGAGGATCGGTGAAGGTGAATTGGACATTTTCTGGCGATTTCACCCTTAAATTCCTTTCAGCAGAAAGTTGTTGCTAGTCCAAAATCAGAAATTACTGAAATAAATGGATTTAACAATCCTTTCTCTCCCTGAGCAGATCTGGGATGGTAGAATACCTCTTCACATAATGTTTTTTTTTAATTCTATTTTATTCAGGTGTTTGAACTAGGTGCATCATAGTTATATTGAACAATTCAGAGAGTGCTCCCCAGTACACTCTAGGTCAAAACCCTCAGATCAGATATGAATGGTATGTCAGCCTACTTCGCTAATCGGTTTCCTGGCCTAGGACTCGGCGTTTTAATGGGAATATAATGACATTTTGCTGTCTTAATGGAATTATAATGGCACTTTCCGGTTTAAGGTGAGAGGCTTTCCCTCCGTTTGAAGGGACTCTCTCAACTTTGGGCCTAGACTGAGTTCACCAAAACATGTTGGGACTTTCCTTCCTAAATTATATAATTGGTAATACGATTAAGGAATGCTGACGGGGAAAAGAACAATGATTTCATTTAGACTTAGATTTCCTCATACGCTACAGTACGAAGCAACAACATACAAACAGCTCCCAGTTCATCGCCAGTACATGATTACATTCGCGTTTTCTGATAGAATTATCAATGCACAAAACATGAATCGATAGAGCAATTGAAAAACCTGCGGCCAATTTTATACTTTCTGCACGCCAAGGGCTTTAGACAAATCAGGGGAAATTGATTGTGACAATCCCTATATTTAAAGGTAGGCTTGCTATTGGGTTGCTAATAGGGGGTTTGCACACCACACACCCGGATCACATGTGGGTCAGATTTTCAGAAAATGTACAATTGGCAGCTGTACACGTTTAATAAATTCTGCTGAATTAGGCTGCGATTTGGTCAATACGACGTAAATTCGAGTATATTCGGCATTGCATTAATTCTAGCAAGAATTTGGGCGAGCGATAATAAGTGAAACCACAGAAGCAAATGACTTTGGCGGGCTGCCATACTACAGATGTGGCAGCAAAAACAAAATTTTTCATTTTTAGAAAAGTTTTATTGGTCAAAGTTTCACATTAGATGCGATAATTCTCATTTGCAAAGTTCAAAACATATTCTATCACCTATATAATTTTCTACATTTAACTTTAACTTTAATTGACATTATGGAACTGAACCGAGATATTTAGTTTCATCATCTATTAAGTATACTAACATCATTATCCTTTTAATCATTTTATCCTCCTCCTGCTAGCGGAACAAATTTCCGACTAGTTATGTCAATAAATCACAATCACATATAATTATTTAATTTACTGATGGAACTGTCTTTGGTCAGAGTGACCATTACTTACCGAAATACATTCATACATACAGCACATTTTTTTAAGATTTTTTTTAAGATGGAGCAACCAAAGTCAGTAATAAACTAGCTGTCCAAAACAAAATAAGATGGTAAAATCCCCACAATATTAGACAAATGACTTTCAGATCGGTATAAAGACAAACAAATGTAGAAAAGTGAAGCTAACTTAACATGCAGTCAGTACAATTCCCCTATATAATTCAGTTGCCACCTGCGGGCAAAAAGTAGCACATAAAAGTGGGCTCAGGGGCGATGATGTATCCATGGGCGAAGTGGAAGTGAATTTATGAAAACTGATGCATGCAATTCTTGCCCCTTTGTAGTCATTCTCATGCTAAATTTGATTTTATTCAATTAGAAGCAGGCATGGGAAGCCCGGAGGGTGGTAAAGAGAGGGAAGGGGAGGGGGCCGCGGGAAGGGATAGTGGAAGGAGTGCCTGTAGTGCTTGCATGCAGGTCTTGGGTTTCCTATATATATGTATGATTTATACATAAGAGTAGGGGAGGGTTGGGGAAAGATTGGGAGGGTTGGAGAGGATTGTGAGGGGTGGGGAAGGGTTGGGGAGGGATGGGGAAGGGTGGGGACTGGTCGTGAGGGGTCGTAAGGCGTCGTGACGGGTGGGGAAGGGTTGGAGAGGGTTAGAGAAGGATGGGGATGGGTGGAGAAGGTTGGGGTGGGGAAGGTTGGGGAAGGGTGGGAGGGGTCGTGAGGGGAGGGTAGGTTTGGAGAGGGATATTTCAGGTGCTGGCTTCGAACCTAGAGGCATGTGAGGGTTGTAGGTTTGAACCCCGCTGTAGGCAGGTGAGCTTCACATTGACTGCAGTATGGCACTCCTGAAATATTCATCTTTTAATTTTGCTGTTGTACAATGACAAATTGAGGTAAATATGATTAATTGTGAACTTTTAGCCCTTAGGCATGCAGTTGCACGCTAATTTGGCGGTTGCAGGTGATTTAGTTTTACACCAAGAAAAACATGTACAAAATCTGTTTTTCTTTGTTGGTGTTCGACGACGTTGGACCACATAATGTAAAATGCTTAATTTTAATTTAATTTGTAATTCAATTTAAAACAAAAATTGCATTGTAATTTAGCTTTTATGTTCAATTACATTATTATAGCCTACATTATATTAATTTATCGTTGGATGTAAACCACTTTCAGTCATTGACGAAAGTGGCATTGTTTCCATCCTTAAAATACACTGTAAATTTTGCAAAAGAAGGACGGGAGACCTCCCGCTAGCTGGAGAATCCCTTCTTACTGCAATCGTTGATTGAATAAATGTTTCTTAAATCTCAAATCTTAAATCTTAAATTGGCAAACATTCCGCCTCATTTGACCAGATCGATTCATAATAGCTGGATCAGCACCCAAGGTGGGAATTATTTCTCAGTTCTATTAACCTTATTAAACTATGGAAAGGTTAATCGAATAACAGTGTGGTATCAAGAAAAAAGAACAAACGTGTAAGCCGAGATTTATCAACTTGAAGTTTCTCATAGAAACCTCGATATATGCAATAGCAGTGATGTTTTAGTCGTAGAGTACGTTTGACTTGTTCCACTGCAAGAAAGCGACCCCAAACACAATGATGGTTGTACGTTCTGCAAACGAAGGACGGGCGACCTCCCGCTAGCTGGAGAATCCCTTCTTATTGCAATCCCTGATTGAATAAAAGTTTCTTAATCTTAATCTTTTAGTGAACAACCAAATCAAGAAACCCTACTCTTACAACCATAGCCACCTTCTCTCACCTCCACCCAGAAGAACAAAATACACTTGAGATAAAATGCAGTAATACCCTGGTATTAGCTTCAGTGTCGGACTATATTGGCTGCCAAGTATCTTATTGATAAATGGCATACATATGTAAAGTAATGGAGGGACAGGCTGGGGTAGACAGTCCTCACTGGCAGGAATCTACATATTTGTCGTTTATAAATAGTCACAGACAATAGGGGAATTGCATGTGCCACTACGCATATCTGGTACAGTGCATCATGGGATGGATTTTGTGAAATCTGACATACAAATATTTGGGAGCATTTTAATCGAAAAATGGAAGAATGTTTTCACCAATAGCTGAGCTTGTCTAAATGATCTATGAAGCCAAATGCATGATGGGAAAGATGAGGATTTGTGTCACAGTAACATGTTTAACAAATGGATATTGACATTGAATCATTGATAAATGGGTCAGATTTTCAGAAAATGTACAATTCGCCTTCACCAATCCTCTCAAATAACCCACATTTAAGACAAAAATGAGCTTTAAAAAGCAGTTTAACATAACAGAACAGATACTTTAAATCAATGCGATACCAAATATACTCAGATATACCCGGTATTCATCGGTTTTCAGCCTTATTTAGGAGAATTTCCTAAAATATGTAGAGTTGCTAATTGTACATTTTCTGAAAATCTGACCCATATAGTTCATGCTGAATATAGCATGTTTTCTATAGATTTTATACTGTACCATTAGTCCCATATTCCATGGGAATCAGGATACAAAATGGCGGCTATGCAATTCCCCTATTCATATAACCAAGAGGGCGGCTGTCCATATCTATGCACACTACAGTGAATCCATTAGTTATATCTTATTCATTGCTTATCGTCATTCATGGTCTGCTGTAATTGACATAACCTTGCGATAAACTAAGCTCCTCCTTATTTGCCCTTTTATTTTAGAGTTAAGGGTGGTCTCCATTGGCTGCGGTAAGTACGGTAAGCCTTGCGAAGGTGTTGTGCTGGTTCTGTAGGTGGAGAGGAGTGATGAGGTCCTGGCCTACATGGTTCACTGGCCATATAGGCAGGATCTCGCCACTTCTCACCATCACAGCACCATCGCAAGGCTTACCGCAGAGCTTACCGCAGCCAGTGGAGACCCCCTTTAGTTTCTTGCCCATTTGTTTCTTATTCAATTTCTATTTCATTTTCTGTTTCATATAAAAGGGTCAGATATTCAGAAAATGTACAATTGGCAGCTGTACACATTTAGTAAATTGTGCTAAATTAGGCAATTTGGTCAATACTAGGTAAATTCGGGTATATTTGGCATTGCATTGATTCTAGCAATCTGCTTTTTTAACTTTACTTTTGTCTGAAATATGGGCTATTTGAGAGGATTGGTGAAAATGAATTGTACATTTTCACCCATATCTTCTTCCCCTCCTATCACTTTCTCTTTCCCCACCTGGGCCTTCTTCACACCTCCTCCTGGCAATGTAAATACATTATTTCTTCGAGGTCAAAAACAGAACATTGGACTAATTTCACGCAGAAAGAATTCAATTTTTCTTGGCTCGGCCATAAGCGTGCAAGGTATTCGTTATTTAAAACTGTTTCCAATGTATCTAGCACCTTCTCTTTCTGCCCTCTGCTCCCCTAATTCTTAGAACTCCTTCTCCCTTACCTCTCCCCCTATTCCTTCTCTTTCTTCCATATGAAATGTGCTTTTCTTGCAATCTGCTTTCCTGCAATGTCCAGATGACCATTATTTTTCACCTTCTACCCTCTTCTTCTCTACCCTGACCATCGTCCTCCCGTTTCTCTCATAACTCTAGACTACTTCCTACCCTTATATGATATACTTATATTGAAACTTTATTTTCATTTTGTCGTACATAAGGTCTATATGAAAATGTCAAAGATAATTCTTCTGACGGGCCCTTCTATATCTAAATAGTAAATAATGGTTTACACATAGCAAACAATAGAATAATTCAAGATGAAATAACATAAAGTACACTTGGCTAGTTAGCCTACTACCCTTCTTCTCTCCTGCTCTTCCTTGCCTTCCTCTCCTCCTCTTCTCTCCCCTTCCTCTCCTCCTCTTCTCTTCTCTTCCTCTCCTCCTCTTCTCACCCCTTCCTCTCCTCCTCTTCTCTCCCCTTCCTCTCCTCCTCTTCTCTTCTCTTCCTCTCCTCCTCTTCTCTTCTCTTCCTCTCCTCCTCTTCTCACCCCTTCCTCTCCTCCTATTCTCTTCCCAACACCAGCTGGTCTTCTCTCCCCTTCCTCTCCTCCTCTTCTCTCCCCTTCCTCTCCTCCTCTTCTCTCCCCTTCCTCTCCTCCTCTTCTCTCCCCTTCCTCTCCTCCTCTTCTCTTCTCTTCCTCTCCTCCTCTTCTCTGCCCAACACCAGCTGGTCCATCCAACCACAGATTACTCCCCGAGGGCACCGGAAGTAATCAATACCAACTTCTTTCCCCTTTTAAAAAGCTTTCTAGAATCTTCTGTGGCAGAGAGCTCCCAATTATCGCTCAGAGCTGGTAATAAGGGCACGGGATGGCTAGGTCTGTTTAAGGCCGGCTTCAAAGAAGGGATTTCCCCGCATCATCAGGAGCGCCATCTGGGGTCAAGGAGTGAACCACGGATCCATCTTTGATGGATATGTTGAATCTTGAGGGAGCTGGGAGACAGAGAGGGTGGGGAGGAGGGAGAGGCAGAGAGGGTAGGGGAGTATGGAGAGGCAGAGAGGGTGGGGAGGATGGAGAGGCAGAGAAGGTGGGGAGGATGGAGAGGCAGAGAGGGTAGGGGAGGATGGAGAGGCTGAGAGGGTAGGGGAGTATGGAGAGGCAGAGAGGGTGGGGAGGATGGAGAGGCAGAGAAGGTGGGGAGGATGGAGAGGCTGAGAGGGTGGGGAGGATGGTAAGGCTGAGAGGGTGGGGAGGATGGAGAGGCAGAGAGGGTGGGGAGGATGGAGAGGCTGAGAGGGTGGGGAGGATGGAGAGGCAGAGAGGGTGGGGAGGATGGAGAGGCAGAGAGGGTGGGGAGCTGAGAGACAGAGAGGGTGGGGAGCTGAGAGACAGAGAGGGTGGGGAGGATGGAGAGGCAGAGAGTGTGGGGAGCTGAGAGACAGAGAGGGTGGGGAGGATGGAGAGGCAGAGAGGGTGGGGAGCTGAGAGGCAGAGAGGGTGGGGAGCTGAGAGACAGAGAGGGTGGGGAGGATGGAGAGGCAGAGAGGGTGGGGAGGATGGAGAGGCTGAGAGGGTGGGGAGGATGGAGAGGCTGAGAGGGTGGGGAGGATGGAGAGGCAGAGAGGGTGGGGAGGATGGAGAGGCAGAGAGGGTGGGGGGGGATGGAGAGGCAGAGACGGTAGGGAGGATGGAGAGGCAGAGAGGGTGGGGGGGGATGGAGAGGCTGAGAGGGTGGGGAGCTGAGAGACAGAGAGGGTGGGGAGGATGGAGAGGCAGAGAGGGTGGGGAGGATGGAGAGGCAGAGAGGGTGGGGAGGATGGAGAGGCAGAGAGGGTGGGGAGGATGGAGAGGCAGAGAGGGTGGGGAGGATGGAGAGGCAGAGAGGGTGGGGGGGATGGAGAGGCAGAGAGGGTGGGAAGGATGGACAGGCAGAGAGGGTGGGGAGGATGGACAGGCAGAGAGGGTGGGGAGGATGGAGAGACTGAGAGGGTGGGGGAGGATGGAGAGGCTGAGAGGGTGGGGAGGATGGAGAGACTGAGAGGGTGGGGAGGATGGAGAGGCAGAGAGGGTGGGGAGGATGGAGAGGCTGAGAGGGTGGGGGAGGATGGAGAGGCAGAGAGGGTGGGGAGGATGGCGAGGCTGAGAGGGTGGGGGGGATGGAGAGGCTGAGAGGGTGGGGAGGATGGAGAGGCAGAGAGGGTGGGGAGGATGGGGGTTTGGGGAGGTTGGTGGAGGGGTTGGGGTAGATTCATAAGTATGTACCTCAGTTTGCAAACCACATAGATCTATACAAAGGTATAACTCTTACAACTGTTGCGGTAGTGGGTTAAAAATACAATGTTGAGGTAGGTCTACATCATAGACCTTAAGCTCACAATTATGCTGACATGATTATTTTGTGGAAGTAAATAAAAATGAGCTAATTTAATTTTAATTGCTTTTTGCACCGATTCCTCTTGTTTTCTACTATGACTTAATTTGTGGGCAAGCTTAAAGTCACAGCTTGAAAGGTTGGGCTGGTGGCAGGGGGAGGAGTTGCTTTTTTTTTCTTTTTAAAAAACAATGGGTCTAAAGGTCTACTCATAGTGCCATCTTCCTTCACCTCTACCCTATAGACACACATACACTCAGCCCCGTACAAAAATACGGACCCACTCTTACCAAATCCTCCAGGGCCGATAATGAGGTACAATCAGTGGTATGTGGCAGTGACCATTGGTCAGCTAGATAGTATGAGGCCCTAATGGGTATATAGCAAGCGGGAGGAGGGGGTAAGGGACCAATACCACCACCTCCTCCACCACTTGACCACTAGAGGGAGTGGATATACGTGACGGTATATTGTGACATGTAGAGGCCTCCCTCCCCCCTCCCCCCCCCCCCGGGCGATAGGGCAGTTGTAAAGGTCCCTGGGTTGGTCATGTATCGCTCCGGTGTGAGCCTTCCCATTGCTAAATTGTTAGTTATATGGGTCAGATTTTCTGAAAATGTAAAATTCGCCTTCACCGATCCTCTCAAATAACCCACATTTGAGACAAAAATGAGCTTCGAAATGCAGTTTAACATAATAGAACTGATACTTTAAATCAACGGCATACGAAATATACTCAGATATTCCCGGTATTTATGATTTTTCACCATTATTTAGGAGAATGTCCTGAATGTGTAGAGCTGCTAATTGTACATTTTCTGAAAATCTGACCCATATCGCAATTGGTTAACACCAATTTAAAGAAATAGTTATACGCTTTTTCAGATACATTTCCAATGACTGCTTTAGGCACAAACGATTTAGAACAATTTACTCAATATTTGGAATAGTTCTCTACGTGATAGAATCTAAGATGAAAACTAACATGTGCCAATCATGCTAGGGTGTTTCATATACTTTTTAATTTTGAGAGTTTTAATGATTTATCTTATATTTTACCTACACTTAGCAAACAGCCAGGCCAGGGAAATCTCAATATTGCTAACAGTCATTCACGAACAACATGTAATCATAAATTCTCGTTTCTACTTACGATACTTCTGCATCATATATCAAGACGGGCATCATTTAAAAGGTAACTTACCTGAAAAATAGAAAAATACAAATTAGCTCTAGAGATATTGGGCGAAGGGATAGGGCGGATGTCTTGGGATTAAACTATTGAATTTAATATGATGAAAGTACAGGTAGACTTATACATGGGTCAGATTTCCACGAAATGTACAATTGGCAGCTGTACACGTTTAGTAAACTCTGCTAAATTAGGCTGCAATTTGGTCAATACTAGGTAAATTCGAGTATATTCTGCATTGCATTGATTCTAGCAATCTGTTTGGTTATGTTGAACTGTATTTTGAACTTTATTTTCGTCTGAAATTTGGGTTATTTGAGAAGATTGGCGAAGTTGAATTGTACATTTTCCGAAAATCTGACCCATATAGGTACAGCTTCTACTACTTTATTTCTCCAACTTAATAAATATAGTTATTCTAGAGCAAAATTAATTTCGCCAGGGGGGAAATGACATTCTTAATCCTGCGCAGCATTCGATGCGACGAACTATTGATCGTAGTTTCATAATGATACATCTTTGTACCTATGTTTTAAAAATTCATGCAGATGAATTAGATATTAATTCTTTATCATATATGTATTTAGAGGTATGGAAGTCATGTTTAGGAAAGGTTTGCAAAATAAACTATTATTCAGAAGTTAATGAAAATTGCCACGATGTGAAATAAAACGGTTGATTGACATCAATTGAGCAATAGGGGAATTGTAAATATCGTCTATAACACATGAACATCATCAACGAAAGTTTCAAAAAGTCTTATATATTTAGAATGGCCTCATTGTGCAACGGTCTTCCGGCCAACCCCAGATCTATAAAAACTAGAAAGGAGTTTAAGGTATATTTAAAATCCTCTTACCCTCAGGAATACGATGTCCACCTGAGAGAACAAAATATTCCTCAGGGACAGGAAAATACTGTAATGTTATAACCAATATTGTTAGTAATTCGAGGTAAATTTATTACTTTTCTGAACAAATACTGTGTGCTTGAAGTGTAATATAAGTAACCAAGCATAACAAATTGTAAAAAAGTGTATATAAACCGTGAGGTATTGAAACCAAATATAAAGTCATGTAAACCGCAAGGTGGCTTATAAGAACAGTTGGAAGCCACATCTCATCTGTTAGAAACCGTATGGGGAGAGGGGGGAAGGGGGGAAGAAGACAGACATGTAAGATCTGTGCATTAAGACCGATACAATGGTGGATTGTGGGAAGGGATGGGGAATGTAAGTTGAAAATTCAGCTATATTGTTAGTATTAAGATTACACCCATTGATATTTACTTCCAGTCCAATGTAATATTATTTAATCACTCTCGACCAGTTTAGGAAGAGACACAATACCTAATTTCAGTTATATATACTGTTACCTTACTCTCGACCAGTTTAGGAAGAGACACATTGTTTATAGCAACCCACACTGCCAGTCCAGGCAGAGAGGATACAACAAACTAAACTGCAGAAATAACGCGTCTCACCTAATATCTAAGACATAGATGTAGAAAGTAAAAACAGGACTGCAGCCATAAGCTAATAACTAACAAAACGTATTAACGTAAAACCACTACCATTCAAATTATATTTGTGTTAAATCATTGAATAGAGACTGTACCACTGTTACACCGTCAAACTACATTGTCATGTATACTTTACTACTTATTTTAAAAAGGGCTACTCGGAAGAACTCCATAGGAGACCGAACCTTGTCTTTTTCCTGCTTATATTGCTACTAATGTACATGTTTGCTGAATAAAAATTCTCTCTCTATATATATATATCAACCTAAGGTGGAATGATAGGATCTATTATCATTATTATTATTATTATTGAATAATATTATATAAATAATAATATTAAATATTATTATATATAATAATATTAAATAACCATATTAAGGGATACCAGGAAGACCTCATTGTATGTGATACTTTGAGAGGGACCATTCCTTTTCGATACTCCATTATAGCAGAAGTGAATACAAGTTTTATATATATTATACATTATATATTTCTGAAGATATATATGTCAAGGGCTTTTGTTGTCAACACCGAAACTCAAAATCAAAACTGTTTCTCAAATCAGTTTAATTGTCAATTGCAGCATGTCTGTGTATGGCCATACTCTAATATAGAGATCTATAAGAGGGGAGATATGAAATAAGAATATGTGTCTACTAAATTAAATCTATCATCCATCATATCGTCATCAAGAATTCCCAGAACTCTAGAATAATAAAACTTGTCCTAATTTAATCAGTGACATTTTACCCTTGGGCCGTAATCTTATAGTGTTACTCTAGGAAATATGAAGACATATGTTTTGCCCGATGAAATGATATTAATTTAATTTAAATTTAGAGTCATATGAGCTTCCTTTACAAATCTTACCACGTTTAACCATATTATGACTTATAGGACCGAATTTACCATATTATATTGATCTGCTGTTATATGTTTATATATGGGTCAGGTTTTCAGAAAATGTACAATTGGCAGCTCTACAGATTCAGGAAATTCTGCTTAATTCGACTGAAAAATGATAAATACCAGGTATATCTGAGTACATTTGGTATCGAGTTGATTCAAAGGATGTGTTTGGTTATGTTGAATTGTGTTTTGAATTTCATTTTTGCATTAAATTTGGGTTATTTGAGAATTGTGCCTTTTCTGGCAATTCCTCCCCCCCCCCCCCCCCCCCCCCATATACAAAAATTCAAATTCGAATCGGGTGAGAGAAAATGGCCGCCGGTGAGCGATAATAAATGAAAAGAAAAGATTTATATGAGTTTTATGAAGCACTGTAGGAAAGGCAACCGGACACAATACACAACACGTTCATTTTTAAAAAATAAACGTTATCAAATCAAATCAACTACTTCCTCTATGCCTTCATATATCAGATTTTCAGAAAATGTACAATTCAACTTCGTCAATCTTCGTCAACCTTCGTCAATCTTCGTCAACCTAGCCAAACAGATTGCTAGAATCAATACAATGCGGAATATACTCAAATTTAGCTAGTATTGACCAAATTGCAGCCTAATTTAGCAGAATTGACTAAATGTGTACAGCTGCCAATTGTACATTTTCTGAAAATCTGTACCCATATATATAAATATGTACACCATGGATGTATAAATCCATGGTGTACATGGTGTACTACCTTACTCCATTTCCTAGAACCCCACCCTTCTCATTTTTATTTCAAATCCAATAATATTAAAATCAACTCTACTCATAACGGCTCTATCTCCTCATATCTCTTCACCCCACCTCCTCCTCCTCCTTCCCTTCCCTTCCTCCTCGCCTCCCATGCCACTTCATTTACCCAAGCGGTCCCCAATATGAGACACACACTCTCTCCATCTATCTATCTGTATGAATTACTGTTCCACAGTCAAGTCCTCGGGGTTTACCATCCATTACCGAGCAAGTAAAAAACCTCAGGGATTCAGGGATGTCAACCGCAACCTTCTTCTAGTCATATGGGTCAGATTTTCAGAAAATGTACAATTGGCCTTCATCAATCATTTCAAATAACCCACATTTGAGATAAAAATGAGCTTCAAAATGCAGTTTGACATAACAGAACTGATACTTTAAATCAATGCGATACCAAATATACTCAGATTACTCGGTATTCTTCGTTTTTCAGCATAATTTAAAAGAATTTGCTAAATGTGGAGAGTTGCTAATTGTACATTTTCTGAAAAATGTGGTCATATTCTTATCTTGCTATAGCCGGGCTACCGCAGGGCTGATCTGTCTATACCGATGTGAATAAATATCCACATGCGCAGCGGTCAACACGATCCTGGGCTTGACCGTTACAAGGGTCAAGCCTAGTAACAGTGAGGGAGAGATATTGGAAGGGGGCAGGTGGGGGGCTAAGGCCTGGAGGGGAGTGGGGTAGGCTCTGTGTGGGTCAGATTTTCAGAAATAGTACAATTCACCTTCACCAATTCTCTCAAATAACCCAAATTAAAGACAGAATCCGGTTCAAAATACAGTTCAACATAACCTAACAGACTGTTTGAATCGAGCCAATACCAATTTTTTGAATGAAGGCAATACTATAGTATCACCATATTTGAAAAGAGGAGATCAAGGTGATTCTAATGATAGTAACACTAGGACACCTAATAAGTATTTGTGTATTTTAATTTTGATATTTTTCATTTTTGAAAAAAACCTTTGCAATGTTTCTGGATGGGTAAATACTAGTAAAGAAACTAAATATACTCCATACAAAGGCCTTCAAAACGCAAGGATATATTTAATACAGTGTACCACAATTTGATACATGGATTTATATTACTATATGTGATAAACCCTCTATATATCAGAACGTTTCAATAAAGAGATCTTGTGAAAAAAAACACTTTGAAAAATATCAATTTCGCGACTTGTGATTTTCCTGAAACCCATCACATATAGTCATACTACATATCTGTGTCCACTCCATGGAATCGGTTAGCGCTGTACGGTAGAGTAAATCCATGGGGGGAAGGATGTTTTTAACTTTCCACCCGTCCCTGAGGCTGCGCATTCATTTCCTGGGGGGAAGTATTTTACTGCACGGTGATTGATTAATAAGGATTTGATTGATTTAGTCGCAGAGTAAATATATGGCAGCCGTTGGTAGGAAATGAAACCTGGATGTCCACAATCTTGGAGGCCCTGGGTGTATGTGAGACGGGGATGAGGACATCAATATGATATATTCTCATTACCTAACCAATATTCTCTCGTGCTAATCTGAGATTTAGAAGTTCTTCTATGGGTCAGATTTTCGGAAAATGTACAATTCGCCTTTACCAATTCTCTCATATAAGCCTCATTTAAGACGAAAATGAGCTTCAAAATGCAGTTTAACATAATAGAACTGATACTTTAAATTAATG
This sequence comes from Sthenelais limicola, assembly GCA_942159475.1. Classification (NCBI taxonomy): domain Eukaryota; kingdom Metazoa; phylum Annelida; class Polychaeta; order Phyllodocida; family Sigalionidae; genus Sthenelais; species Sthenelais limicola. The sequence continues at coordinate 8,350,629 of OW804096.1, forward strand.
CCATACCAAATATACTCAGATATACCAGGTCAGGTATTCTTCATTTTTCAGCCTTATTTAGCAGAATTTACTAAATATGTAGAACTGCTAATTGTACATTTTCTGAAAAACTGACCCATATCAGCTATATATGACTGAGCTTTTCTAATGCATATATGGGTGAAGTCGTCAGAAAATGTACAATTCGCCATTGCCAATCCTCTCAAATAACCTAAATTGAAGACATGAATCGGGTTCAAAATACAGTTCAACATAACCAAACATACTGTTTGAATCAAGACAATACCAGATATACACAGATATACCTAGTATTGACGAGTTTCCCTATATAGGCCCTATATTTGATATAAATGTCCAACCCAATTTAATTGATCATAACCGGACAAAGTCTGATGCTATGAAGTTGACCCATCAAGAATATAAGCAAATTCGGATTTAACATTATTTACAGCAACATTTTAAAATCATGAATTGAAATAGTCAAGTCTACACGTGGGAAGTCGATGAATTGTGGTGATTTCTAGTGATTATAAGACCCTGCCCACACACAGCCGATTTTCCCCCCGATTGCCCACGATTTAGGTCTCCCGATGAATCATAGGATTTCATTTCCAATCCGGGTTGATATTATTTCAAAAACATAATATCATATGATCTCATTTTAAATCCTGGTTTATGTTTTTGAAATAACATAAACCAGGATTTGAAATGAAACCATAGGATTCATCTGGAGACTCAAATCGGGGTGCAATCGGGAGGTAAATCGGCTGTGTGTGGGCAGGGTTTAAGAGACCTTCTGGGATTTAGACACAGCAAACGCCTGAAACAACATCCAAAGATATTCCCCCAGTATTATAGCAACATTCTAGGATGTTTTCCAGAGCGACCTTACAGGTTGGGTCAGACATTCGTCCAATTCTTGTGAATATTTAAAATTCTTTGCAAAGCCCAGTCTTCTATGTAGAATGTGCATCATTTCAGTTAAGTCAATACTATCTTGAAACGAAAGAAAAACATGACTTACTTTTAGGTTTTAGCTTTAAATCATGAAAAACTCTAAAAATGCCCGGTTTGAAGAACCTTTGTATTAGCCATGGCAGTAGGTTGTTAGCTTTTCAGGAAGAAATGTAAAAGATTCCCTACACAGATTGCCTGGGTTAGGGGGAAAAACCTGTTGCTTAGCCAACCGATTTCATCTGTTATAGGTGATATTTTAAAACTGAGCCGATTTCTGACCGATTTTGAACCGATTACCCTGCCCACACACAGCCGATTTGCCCCCCGATTGCCCCCCGATTTAGGCCTCCCGATGAATTCTAGGATTTAATTTCCAATCCATGTTAATGTTATTTCAAAAACAGGATTTGAAATGAAATCATAGGATTCATCAGGAGTCTCAAATCAGGGGGCAATCGGGGGGAAAATCGGCTGTTGTGGGCAGGGTTTAATTCAAAATCCGGGCGGTTGCCTTGGTGTGTCTCCTCCTTTGCAGGCTGAAATACTTCCACATAATATCGCTCAAACTCTTTCCCATCATCTGAATAAGTCTGCGTTGAATTAATTTTTACCTGGGGAGTAAGGCTGGAATAGCCCTTGCGGGATACATCTAGATGGGCCTGAATAAATATCCACGCTCGCAGCGGTCAACATAATCCCGGCTTGACCGATGCAAGGGTCAGCTATGATAAGGGAGCAGGGGAGTTGTGGTGGTGGGTATGAAGGGCAACAAGATATTTAGGTCGGATTTTCAGAAAATGTACAATCTACAGTTCTACACATTTAGGAAATACTGCTAAATAAGACTGAAAACTGGATATCTCTGCGTATACCCGACGGGCACTGAGTGCAATTGAGTGGGATAGCACTGCGATCATTTTGTGATTGACTGCAAACTAGTGAAGTGTGATACTTATAGCTATGAATCACAGTGAAATGGACATGCCATTAGCAACCATTATGTGAAATCCATTGCGTTTATTTCCTCCTATGCTGTTGGTTGCCTCACACTTGTGTTGGATCAAGTTCTCATTCATATTCATTTATGTTTGTATTAAACATGTGTTACTCAACCAATTTCATCTACAAATACATGTTTTTTCATCAGAAGTCAATGTTATTATATATGGGTGTGATCTTAATCGCGCATATAATGCGCATTCAAAACTGCGTCTGAATACTCATTATAATGCAACCACAACATGACGCATTACCTGGCACTGCTCACTCACCTAGCATTCACACTTACTGTCGCGCTCTGACACTCCATTCTCTGACACTCATACTCACTCTCTGATACCAAGTCAAAGAAACCCCTACACACAAAGCTAAATGATGTAAGCCTAGCTCCATATTACTAAAAAAAATACCTGATTTATACATATATTTTCCCTATTATTTTGCTTTATTTTGGCCATATTAAACCTGATTAATCAAATGATTTAGTGTAAGAGTGATATAAATTACCGATTAATTCGTCTTGCAAAATTAAATGAAGGTCAGAGCTAGAGAGTGGATGTTGGCCGGCAAGAGAGGGCCTTCGTTCACACCAAAAGTTTGACTAACTTTTTGTAAGAAATATCCATTTTGTTATATATAATTACTGAGCTCAAATAGGAGGGTCTCTTTATCTGCAATAATCATGGCATAACGGCGACACTATGGCGTAGCGTTGACATTCCAACACAGTCTAACCCCAGTTTAACAAAATCTGTATTTAATCATATATTTTTCATCAAATGCCCGCGGGCCTGAACAATTATGAGGGCGGTTGAAGTAACATATAAATGTTTTTTAGAAAAAGATATTTGAGATATATTACATGTCGTAACGCTACAGAAAATATTCCCTTGCCAGTTCAAGAAATTGTATGTATGGGAATATATGCAGAAGGAATATATTTTCTAAATGCGCCTGTCTATTATAGTCAAATTCCATGATTATTATATACTTATTTTTTAGTCTGAAAAAGCACTTTTATTGCAATAGCGGCGGAGATTCTGGCATAAGAACTTTGAAAGTATGGTTCTCACAGCCTTATTTTTGCCAAGGAATTCAAATAAAATGGTTAAAATAAGATGATCCCAAATACAGGCTGTAGAGACCCTAGGCTGGAAAACCAAATGATGCCCGATTGGGAGAATTACACATATATATATAATATATGGGCACTTCTCATGAAACGTCAACAGAATTCCTAGACCTCTATTTCATGATAATGAGTGATTTTGAAAAAATAATAGCTTGGTATCCGACTGGCTCCTGTTTCACTCAATGCTATCTATGTATATGGGCACTGGATGAAGGCAAAACAGAGAGAATATATATTTGTTTGGCTGGAAATGGAAGGAAATCAGAATTTTTAGAAGAATTTTCAATGATAATATCAAAGGATACTGTTTACTCTTCAAAATAGATTTCTTTTTGTGTGTAGGTAAGTAAAGAGTGGTCAATTAGTTATTCAATTTTATCATTTGGTGAAGGGACTGCATCATTCGGCATCACGTTTTATTCCAGGTATTGGCTGAAAATTATAGAGAATAGTACTCGTAATAGTAGGAGAGAGAACTAATAGAGAAATGAAACTTTGTCAACGTTTCATGAGAAGTGTCCATATATGGCATGTGTTACAGGAAAATGAGTCGCAAGTCCTTGGGAAAATTTAAATTTGAATCATTATTGGTCAGGAACTTCATGTAGGGCGGGACATTCTTTGTTTGTCTCAGAGCCTAATCTATACAATCCTATTATATATGTTTGAAATAATGGGAATAGCCCATTACCCTGAGCCAATAGCCCTTATAACTATGCGAATTTTTCCCATCAGGTGGCGGTACTGTTTTCACCAGAGTGCATTTACAAATTCTTTTACAATAAAAGTGCTGGTAATACACTTATATGGCATTTATACCACTTTAGATATTCCACATCATGTACATAGGAATGTTATAAGTGATATACATCTATAGTTTATGTGTGTTATACACCTGTTTGATATTGAAAAATGCTGTGATCAAAACACCCTAATTATTGTACATATAGATTGTCCCTAGTGGCTTGGGCAGGGCAGAGTCATTAAACAACTGGAACACATCGGATGGGAGGCTGCTATGCATCAGGCTCACAAAGATCATGGTGGAATTGATGAAAATGATGCTTAATAAGAGATGTAGATACATGTACTACCCTAAACTCTCTTCGAAATCTTTAGGGAATAATGGTACATTTCATACTGTGAGAAAAAAATATACTATCACTGCCAGGGCAGGAAAATGAAACTGCCATGAAGTGTCTCATTTACTTCAGATGCTATTAATTAATATAAGGAATATGTAGTATATATACACGTATATTCCTCTCAAAATGCCATTAGAATTTGCTAATTTTTGCACTAATATTGCGTTATACCTTTTGCGTGACTATCTCGCGATCATTGCGCAATAATTATTGCGTGAAAAGCGTCCACTCTCATCACAGAACTCTGGCGAGATGATTGCGCATTAAAAATCGCGTAGAATCGCGCTCATTTGCCCGTCGGGTAGTTTGTATCGCAGTGATTTAAAGTATCAGTTTTGCTATGTTAAACTGCATTTACAAGCTCATTTCTGTCTTAAATGTGGGTTATTTCAGAGGATTGATGAATGTGAATTGTACATTTTCTGAAGATCTGACCCATTTATGCTGGGTATGAAGTTTATTTATTGTTGTTGCTTTCACCTTAGAATTTATAAATCCAACATGTATTCTTAGCTACTTTATATCAAAACTTATTTTTCCAACTACTCTACTTTCCCCAGTCCTTTCTTTCTTTGATCCTAATGCTGTAAAATGAAATGGTTGAAAACTGAAAACGAACACGTATTTCTTTCTATTTTATAATTTAGTTGTTTTGTTGAGCTACAGTGGCAATTGGGGGAAATTAATAGTGTAATTTGATGACCTCTTGATATGGGGCAGATTTTCGAATATGTAAAATTCGCCTTCACCAATCCTCTCAAATAAACCACATTTCAGATGAAAATAAATTTTAAAATACAGTTCAACCTAACTGCTAGAATCAATGCCATGCTGAATATATTCGAATTTACCAAGTATTGTCCAAATTGCAGCCTAATTTAGCAGAATTTACTGAATGTGTACAGCTGCCAATTGTACATTTTCTGAAAATCTGACCCACATAGGTCTACCTGTCAATTGTAATCTTAACACTTTCAATCTCATGTCTTTACAGCTCAACAACAGCCATACAGATGACTTTAGAACTGCGTTTCCATCGGTTTGGTTTTATGGATTAATAAACAATCACACATATCATAAACCTATCAAACATCGTGGAATATGTACAACGAACTTTAACTCTGAAAACAAATGCAGTACGTGGGTCAGATTGTCAGAAAATGTACAATTGGTAGGTCTACACATTTAGGACATTCTGCTAAATTAGGGTAAAAAAATAAGAATACCGGATATATCTGAGTATAATTTTGGTATCAGATGGATTTAAAGTATCAGTTCGGTTATGTTAAACTGCATTTTGAAGCTCATTTTTGTCTTAAATGTGGGTTATTTGAGAGCATTGGTGACGGCGAATTGTACATTTTCTGAAAATCTGACCCACCTATGAAAGCACATGGCAATACTTGGACATTTCACAATCCAGCTTTGAGTGGACATCAATGATGTAGGTATCACATGTATAGACTTGTCAGGGGCCTGAGGGCGTGTGTAAATATTTAATTTACCACTCCAATCTCAAGTGTGCATTGTGGTACCCCGGGGGAGGTATAACAGAGATGATAGGTAATGGCAGTGAGACTAGGGCAAGTCCCCTGTAAATAGACACCAGATTATATGGCTCTACCTGGACCTGATCCCTTAATTTCTTCATGTGGGGTTAAGAGAGGCTGGCTGTAGGCCTGTGATTAATACGACAGTTCAATAATTGATGTAAAGGCGATCTCAAAGCCATATATATGTGTTTACGTTTTGTTCCTTTTTCCCCTCCCAATTTGACAGTCATTGTACTAACATTTTTAGAATTATTTCTGCTGCAGGGCTTCATGAAAGTCCTCATTTATTTTTCGGTGGCTCGATTTCGATTATCCTTTGCTCTAGTGGTTCTACCTTATATCGCTCACCGTTTGTTACTCGTTTTCTCTCTGGGGTTTTGACTTCAAATGTTTCTATAAATATTTAAAACAATGGTCAAATAATGAGGGAATTTGGCAAGCACTTCCCAAGCTTGTATGTGGGTCAGATTCTCAGAAAATGTACAATTCGCCTTCACCAATCCTCTCAAATAACCCACATTTAAGACAAAAAAGAGCTTCAAAATGTAGTTTAACATAACTAAACTGATACTTTAAATCATTGCAATACCAAATATACTCAGATATTCCCGGTATTCATAATTTTTCAGCCTAATACAGGAGAATTTCCTAAATGTGTAGAGCTGTTAATTGTACATTTTCTGAAAATCTGAAAATCTTTCATAATCATGTAAAAGTAAGAACACACATGTGGGTCAGATTTTCAGAAAATGAACAATTCAACTTCGTTAATCCTTTCAAATAACTCCAATTTCAGACGAAAATAAAGGCCAAAATACAGTTCAACCTAACCAAACTGATTGGTAGAATCAATGCAATGCCAAATATACTCGAATTTACCTAGTATTGACCAAATTGCAGCCTAATTTAGCAGAATTTACTAAATATGCAGAGCTGCCAATTGTACATTTACTGAAAATCTGACCCACGTATATTATGCAAAGGAGCCTGCTGTAGTAAGGCCTCCCCCCTGTTATAATGTTGACAGATATAATGGAGCATTATATATATATTGTCTGGGGTGGATACAGTTACCAGAGCTTACCATATTCAGCCTTCACTAATGAAGTTACCCAACCTCTCTTTTGATTAAATTCCACCTAATTAATAATCAATAAACCTCATACACATGACTAGAGGCTTTACCTGACACTCAATACATGGGGAAACTTGTGCTCCAGGAACGTTATGCCTACAATATATGGGTGAGATCGTCTGAAAATGTACAATTCACCTTCACAAATCCTCTCAAATAACCCAAAATTCAGAAGAAAATAAAGCTCAGAATAAAGTTCAACCTAACCAGACAGATTACTAGAATCAATGCAATGCTGAATACACCCGAATTTACCTAGTATTGACCAAATTGCAGCCTATTTTATCAGAATTTACTAAACGTGTATAGCTCCCAATTCTACATTTTCTGAAAATCTGACCCATATGGGTCAGATTTTTAGAAAATTTACAATTGGCACCCATACACATTCAGTAAATTCTGCTGAATCAGGCTGAAATTTGGTCAATACTAGGTATATTCGAGTATATTCGGCATTGCATTGATTCTAGCAATCTGTATGGTTATGTTGAACTGTATTTTTAATGTTATTTTGGTCTGAAACTTGGATTATTTGAGAGGATTGGTGAAGATGAATTGTACATTTTCTGGCGATTTCACCCATATACTACACACAATACTGCACATAAGTAGCCCTCTAATCAAATGTTACTTGTGCCAAGCTCTTTGTCTCCGCCATTAATAGTCCAGAGATGTTGCAATGCCTTACAATCCTAGTACTGTAAGCCAACAAGTCTTTAACATATTGCCAGCAATGGTTGGCAATTTTCCGGCTGTTGAGCAAGCATATCTAACATGGTATTTAGGCCATGCTTGTGTTGCTAAGTGATCTATTATTCATGTCTACTGGCGGTCCCAATGAGTGTAGGTATCACATTACTGGTAGGGAGATGGGCGAGGAAGCATGACAGGAAGAAAGGGAGAAACGGGACCTGAAATATATTACAGGATTGTATAGTACTATTGCATGTAATATATGTCAATGTATATTGATATATGGGTAAAGGAACGGAAATATGTAGAAGTGGCTGTTGTCAAAAGTCCTTAATTCCTATTAGTTTTTTTTATAAGAGCAGATCTGCAAAAGAACTCTTAAAGAAGCTGAAATATGTGTGTGTGTCTTTACCAGGATTTTTTTTTATAAAATTATATGCCAGGTTACCATATTGTATGTACGCCAAGACAAATACAGGATTTTAAAAATGAAATTATATAACATAATATAAAAATAATATCCTAATATTTATATGATGAATCCTTTGCACTCAAAAAGGTTACACTGTCCAGTTATATTTATAACATAGATTTAAAAAATGTGTTTCTTTGACAATAGTTGTAAATGTTTGGTAGCACATACTTGAAAATAACCCCAAAAGTAAGGTAATCTTAAATTGGAATCCTTTGATTCAAAATATGTTTTTCCTTTGTCCTAACTGTACTAGCATTAAGCTGTTATAGCTCAGTTGATACTCAACACCATTGATCTGTCTCATGTTAATGGGTCAGATTTTCAGAAAATGTACAATTCAATTTCGCCAATCTTCTCAAATAACCCCAAATTTCAGACGGAAATAAAGTTCAAAATACAGTTCAACCTGACCAAACAGATTGCTAGAATCAATGCAATGCCAAATATACTCGAGTTTACCTAGTATTGACCAAATTGCAGCCTCAGTTTGCAGAATTTACTGAATGTGTACAGCTGCCAATTGTACATTTTCTGAAAATCTGACCCATATACATATATATTGTCTGGGGGGTGGATACAGTTACCAGAGCTTACCATATTCAGCCTTCACTAATGAAGTTTACCCAACCTCTCTTTTGATTAAATTCCACCTAATTAATAATCAATAAACCTCATACACATGACCAGAGACTTTACCTGACACTCAATACATGGGGAAATTTGTGCTCAGGAACGCTATGCCTACAATATATGGGTGAGATTGCTAGAAAATGTACAATTCCCCTTCACCAATCCTCTCAAATAACCCAAAATTCAGACGAAAATAAAGTTCAAAATACAGTTCAACCTAACCAAAAAGATTGGTAGAATCAATGCAATGCCGAAATATACTCGAATTTACCTAGTATTGACCAAATTGCAGCCTAATTTAGCAGAATTGGGGAATATTTACAGAAAATGTACAATTGGAAGCTCTACACATTGAGGAAATTCTGCTAAATTAGGCTGAAAAATGATGAATACCTGATATTTCTGAGTATATTTGGTATCGCAATCATTTAAAGTATCAGTTCTATTATGTTAAAATGCACTTTGAAGCTTATTTTTATATTAAAAGTGGATTATTTGAGATGATTGGTGAAGGCCAATTCTACATTTTCTGAAAATCTGACCCATATACTACACACAATACTGCACATATGTAGCCTCTAATCAAATGTTACTTGTGCCAAGCTCTTTGTCTCCGCCATTAATAGTCCAGAGATGTAGCTATTCCTTACAATCCTAGTACTGTAAGCCAACAAGTCTTTAACATATTGCCAGCAATGGTTGGCAATTTTCCGGTTGTTGAGCAAGCATATCTAACATGGTATTTAGGCCATGCTTGTGTTGCTAAGTGATCCATTATTCATGTCTACTGGCGGTCCCAATGAGTGTAGGTATCACATTACTGTTAGGGGGATGGGCGAGGAAGCATGACAGGAAGAAAGGGAGAAACGGGACCTGAAATATATTACAGGATTGTATAGTACTATTGCATGTAATATATGTCAATGTATATTGATATATGGGTAAAGAAATGGAAATATGTAGAATTGGCTGTTATCAGCACTCCTAAATTCCTATTAGTTTTTTTATAAGAGCAGATCTGCAAAAGAACTTTTAAAGAAGCGGAAATATGTGTGTGTGTGTTTACCAGGATTTTTTTTTATGAAATTATATGCCAGGTTACCATATTGTATGTACGCCAAGACGAATACAGGATTTTAAAAATGAAATTATATAACATATAATATAAAAATAATATCCTAATATTTATATGATGAATCCTTTGCACTCAAAAAGGTTATACTGACCAGTTGTATAACA